>ML779485.1:97617-127727 GCA_009831015.1 Picea engelmannii | reverse complement strand
ATTCATTTTTTATTTTATTGTTCTAGATTTTGTTTTATTCACAATTTTTAGGTTATTAATTTAGGTTTCTTTTTGTTTCACAGGTTTCTATTATCAAATATTTGATACAGATCTGATCATGGCTTGATTTTATTATCCAAATATGTTCAAGATGATTCATGCAAAAATAATATTGGATTTCAACAAATAATTTTATGAGCAACAACAGCTAAAATTTGGAAAGGCGTCAAGATTAGACAGACGATTTTGTAGCATTGATTGCAGCCAAACCATGAGGAATTTGAAGAAACGGTTGAAAACCTCGAACCCAAATGGACCCATCTACCTTCCGCATAGAAAATTTCCCAAAAAATGCAATATTTTATAGATATTGATGTCTCTTTACGAGACAAATTTCAGGTGGTGAAAATTAATAGTGACACCCAGATTGTTCATTCATTGTATAAATATATGAGAAAAATCAGAGCCAAGGGATCCAAGAAATTGAGAGGAGGATTTTAATCCTTTCTCTTTTTTATATTATTTATTTTGTAAACTTTTCTTCTTTTCAAATGGAGCAATGGATGGTTTGAATCTTTGGGAGAATGGACGAGTATTTTCAAAGCAGAATATGGAATTCGAGGTTGCTTAATGGATTTTGTCTTGTGAGTAAAATGGTTTTATTTTCATTATAATATCTTCATATTCTTTGAATAATTGATTATGCATTGATTTAAATTATCTTTAGTCTATTTTATCAATACATGGTTAATTGTTATCATTTATGTATTAATTTTTTCAATCTTTAAGACTTTATTATCTTAAAAATTCTTCTAGGACTACAATACGAGCATTTGATTTTGAGAAAGAATATGGGAAAGCAATTCATCTTTGGGTTTAGACCTGTGTGATTCTTATTCCATTTCATTCTTTCATTACTGTTGTATTATGAGAATGTTATTAAGATTGATTTTAGCTTTAGCTTGTCATCATATGGTGTTTTCATACTGTTAAATGTTAAATGTTATATGTTGTCCATAATTTCTTATTCCATTTTTTATGTGTGATCAATCGATTATTTGATTATGGTGGAATTTATTTTTAATGTTAATTGATGGATAATATCAATATTTAGAATTGAGTTTTCTTTCATTCTTAAATATTGATTATCTTAAGATCACATGATTTTTAATTAGTTGTCTTCCTGTTGTTATTAATTTACTCCAATATCAAATACTTCTTTGAATGTATTCTGGAAGTGCTAGTATTGTTCTATTATAGGTTTCCCTTAACAACAATATAGGCAGGATCTCATACAACACAGAAAGAAAAACTCAGTTGACTGATCAGTTAGAGGTTAGTAGATGCATTCTTTTCCTTTATATAGAGTTGTTTATGAATGAAACAATGATTACATTAATAAGCTTTGATTGTTTTTGTGTCACTATTTCAATCGTATTCATTTGGTATTTATTTGTTTAATATCTTAAAAAAAAATAAGAGTTGTTCATATTTGATTCAGAAACCTTATCAAACAATCATTTTTGCAAGATTTCATGCAAACCTTGTAACCTGTATATAGATTGTTTATATTCACATTTCTTTTTCATAAACATTAGTCAGTAATATATCATTTGTAAGAATCATATATTTTAGGTTAGTTTCATTTCTTTTATTATTTTTAGGACTTTAGTTGGCTAACAGAGCCATTAAACCCATCATAATAGGTTACACCAAACAAATTGGGTTATTTAGACAACCCCAAACCAGATCTATTCTTCAAGTTGATCCAGATTTATGTAGGAACACAATGAAATACAGAAATACACATAAACGTAGAGATGTAGCGGAAATAAGACTTCATTTCATTAATAACAAATGACTGAAATATGCTTACAGACAGAATGGAAATAACTAGCTAGGGCGCTAGTAGCTTATCTTTGAGAAGAGATGTGGTGGATACTGGCCTCTGAACTGTGTTACAATGAGGCTCGAAGGCCTATTATTATTGAGAAACAATGGAAAACCCTAAACATCCAAATACCTAACCCTAGGAGATGAAACACCAAGACTATGGACCCCGTTTGGGTAAGTTGGTACATCAACTTCATGGGGACGTAACTTTTCCATACGATCTCCATTTGACGTGTTCCATACCTCGTTAGAAAGATCTATCCGAGGACTACAACTTTTGGGCGAGTAATCTATGATCCATGTTGCTCCATATTTTCCCAAAAAACATCGTTTAAGGCCTCAAAACGGCTCCAGAAGTTTAGGACCTGAAAAACTGCTAAAAATAGTAAACTGTGCGGAAACTGAAAAAATAAAAGAAGAAATGGTGGGGGTCCAAGTGGAATAGGTGGGTGGACACCAATATCCACCTGGATCATTCCTCCCCCCTTAGGAAGCAATGGTCCCCATTGTGTTGAGTTCCTCCATGAGATGAGGAAACTTCTACTGAACTTGGTCCTTGGTGAGCCACTTGCCTTGGTGAAGGAGTTAGCCTGCTTTGACAACTTGATATAGAGGTATCCTTTGTTTTTGGGTGTGCTTGATTTGTGTATCCATGATCTAATCAGTTATGGATTGTTCCATGTAGTTTGGATTTAACTCTCTTGGTGTGAGTTGTTCTTCCATGTTGGATGTGTTTAGTAGAGGTGGAAAGTAGGGCCGAAGGTGGTCCACATTGAACACTGGGTGCAGACCAAGGAATGGTTGAATGTTGAGCTCAAAGGAATTTTCCCCTACAGCCTTGGTGAGGGTGTACGACCCATATCGAAGCGGATGAAGCTTGCGGTGGGGTCTAGCAAGGCACTCCTTTTGCAAATGCAACCACACTTTTTTGCCCACCTGGAAGTTGTGTGGCACCCGATGTTGATCATGTCACTGCTTGTACTTAGCATTGGCTCTATCCAAGATGTCATGAACCTGTTGGCGGATGTGTTGAATGTGCTCAATGAAGTTGTTTGCCTTGTCAGCCTCAGACTAGACATGAGATGAATCTTCCTAAGTAGACACAAATGACATGGCTATGTCAATGGGAAATAGTGGCTGGAATCCCAAGCCCACTTGAAAGGGGCTTTGGCTGGTTGAGCTATGGAGAGCCTGATTGTAGCTGTGTTGTACATAGGGGAGTCTCTCATCCCATGTGCGTGGATTCATTGAATTGTACATGCACAGAATGTGTACGATCATCCGGTTGATGACCTTTGTCTGGCCATCAGTTTGCAAATGGAAAGCTGTGGACTTAGTGAGCTTGGTGTCCAGCATCGACCAGAGGCTGGACCAAAATGTACTGAGGAACCTATTGTCCCGATATGAGATGATAGACTGTGGGATCCCAAAGTGTACCCACACTCATTCAAATAAGAGTTTAGCAGTGGCTTCTACTGTGATATTCTTCTTGCAGGCCATCATAATGGACATCTTCAAGAATCGATCGACGAACACAAAAACACAGTCATTTCCATGCTTAGTAGAAGGAAGGCCCAACATGTAATCCATAGAAATGGATTCCCAAGGTCGACTAGGGGTAGGAAGCAGAGTATATAGTCCTTGCTTCTTGATGGTTGGTTTGGCAATGGTGCAAGCAGTGCAGGACTTGATGTACTTCTCGACATCTTGTCGAAGGTTGAACCAATAGAAATACTTTTGTAGTAATGCCATGATTTTCTTGACCTCAAAATGCCCAACGACCTGACTGTAGTGTGCCTCCCAAATCATCTTGGCATGCTCGCTTGAAGGAACACAAAGGTTTCCTAGGTGACAAAGTAGGGCATCCCAGAGGTGAAAATTGGGAACTTGCTTACCCTCCAAGAGTGTATTGTATGTGTGGCTGAATTCTGGATCACTTGTGTAGAGAAGCGGCCAATCTAAAGTCTCATGGCCACAAGAGTTGAGCACAGTGGTTAGCGCCATGATGGGTGGTCGACTGAGGTAGTCTGCAACATTATTGGTGTTTCCTTTTTTCTACTTAATGTTCAAATGAAACTATTGCAGGTATGTGGACCACTTCTGATGGCGATCATTCTGCAACTTCCCTTGTGTTTGTATGAACTACAGGGGTCGATGGTCTGTGTGGATGACCATTTCCTTTCCCAAAATGTAATGCTTCCATTGTCGACAAGCCTACACAATGGAATACATTTCTTTGTCATAAGTGGGATAATTCCAGACTGTGTCAGAAAGTGTCTCACTCTGATATGCCACTCGATGCCCATGTTGAGTAAGGACTGCCCCAATAGCATAGTCAGAGGCATCTGTCTCAATCTCAAATGGTTGTTGCAAGTCTGGTAATGTGAGCACTGGTGCAGAGAAGAGGCGATGCTTCAACTCCCCGAATGCCTTCTGTTGAGATTCAGACCAAAAGAATTTTGTTTTAGCTCCTCCCTTGGTGACTTGACTCAAGGGCCAAGTGATATGAGATAATCCAAACATAAACCTGCGGTAGAAATTGGCAAGACCTAAAAAGATGCAGAGCTCTGTTAGGGTGGTTGGGGATGGACAATCCCGAATGACTTGGATCTTTGCTAGATCCACATGCACCCCCCACTCATCAATAATGTATCCTAGATACTGAATGTGCGTCATGCCAAAACTTCATTTCTCCAAATTGGCACACAACTTGTGTTGCCGTAGTGTTTGGAGGACCTGTCGGATGTGGTGGAGGTGCTCTTCCCAAGTCTGGCTAAAGATCAGAATGTCATCCAAGTACACCACTACAAATGAGTTGGTGAATGGCCGCAGGATGTCGTCCATTAGCCTCATGAAGGTTGTAGGGGCATTCATCAACCCGAAAGGCATGACGAACCATTCTAAAAGGCCCTCCTTGGATTTGAATGCAGTCTTCCACACATCATAGGGTTCAATTGGTACCTGGTGATACCCAAAATTCAACTCGATCTTGCTGAAATATTTTTCCCCCTTGAGTTGGTCCAGAAGGTCATCAATCTATGGGATCGAGTACCTATTCTGGATAGTGATCTTGTTCAATGCCCGATAGTCAATGCAAAGTCTCCAAGTCCCATCCTTCTTTTTCACCAACACTATCGGGCTCCCACAGGGTGATGAACTCGGCCGGATGTGACCTTTCTGCAACATATCCTGAATTTGCCTCTTGATTTCGTCATTCTCCAGAACAGAGCGCCAATAGATGGGTCCATTGGGCAGTGGTGCACCTGGGGTCAGATTGATGGGGTTCTTGACCTGGCAGTGTAGAGGCACCCCTGCAAGGGAGGTGAAGATGTCCTCGTACTCCTCCATGACCTTATCCATCTGTTTTTTTCATGCAGCGGGGCCTTGTCTAGAGGTCATGGCCACATTCTTCCTCTTTCCTTGAGGGAAGATCATCTGGAAAACAAATTTCATGGTTTTGGAAATGATCTTACTGCATTGTTTTGCAATAACCAAAGAGATGGTGGTAGGCGATGCTATCTCTGGTATCTTGTACAAATTATTTCCCAAAGTGATAATAACAACACGAGGCCTAGACTCATACACAACATGTCACTTACACAGGTACGTTTGGCCTAATAATACATCAGAAACATTAAGAGGAGAAATGCCACATAATCCGTGAAGGGCTTGATTTTGTAGGGAAGGCAACATTGTTGACAGACGAAGAGGTCCCGTCCTTGGTGCAACCACCCGATGGTGTATGGTTGTGGGTGTGTTGTTGTCGGCAAGCCAAGTCGCTTCACGACCTCTACTGATATGAGCTTATTCTAGCTCCCACTGTCAACAATGAACTGCAATGGGGAACCCTTTACCCACATCTTAGTATGGAAGATATGCTCTACCTCCTCTGGATTTTCTGGTTCCTCCTTCTGGATCTTCGTGGTGGAAATGGTGGTGTTGGGCTCCGCATTGATAATATGCTTCCCCCTGTCATTCCCCTTGTTAGGTTCTGATTCAGAGTCAGAGCATGCATCCGATTTAGAATCCTTCAACTTGACTACCAGTGATTGCTTGGCCTGACACTCACTTTTGTTGTGAGTGGAGCTCTTATGGAACTCACACCACTTCTCCATGTCCATTTTTGGCTTCGTGGTGTTGTTCTTTTCTTGTGGCTTTGGCAGGTTGTCCTAGGCTTCCCCACCTTGGCTCGATCGTTTGTTCTGTGGTTTGGGGGTACCTTTCCCTTGCTTTTGATTTGCAGACCCAAAGTCTCGCTTCTTCTGTTTGAACTTCTGCTCAATCTTGGTAGCATATCGGTATGCCACACCAAGCGAGGAGATGTCGAGGAACTCCATTTCCTCCTGAATGTATCTATGTAGACAACTATGGTACTTTAACACCAAATGTTTCTCTGAATCTTTGATACCCAACTTTTTATATAGGGTATGAAACAAATTCTTCATCTCATGCACATCTTGGTCCCTTTGTTGCCGCAACGTAGTCCATTGTATGTATTTGTCCTCATAGCTCCCCATGGGATAATATTGTTCCTTGATGGCATCTTGAAAAGAATTCCATGTGGGTGCGACCGAGAACAAAGAGGGTTCTTCCTCACCATGTTTCTCCAAGTAGGTTTTCCACCAGTCCTTGACATGGGGGGCAACTTTGAGGAGTGCGAAAATAATCTTTTCTCGGTTGGAAAAGTCATGAACCAAGAAATATCCTTCTAACATATTCAACCATCTATCTACAACATCTGCATCTATTTGGCCCTCAAATATGGGAATGTCAAAGTTTACTTGTACCTAAAAGGAGTGGGGCCTCCAGAGTAGTTATTGGATGTCGATGCACCGCCAGTGGGAATCCGTTGAAGAATCTGGGCAAAGTTGTCCAACATCGCGTTCCTTTGTTTCTCGAGGGCCTCCTCGAGTAACATTTTGATAGGATCTCCTGCTCCCTCATCTTTCTTTTCTTCCCCCATGGGTTGTCATTGGGGTTTGCGAGGCTGATCTTGCAAAGGTTGAACCAGATCAAGCCCCAACTCCTTATACCACGACCTCGTTGGGGACATGCAAAGAAGGATCGAGAATGAGCAGACCACTTTGATACCACTGATCCAGATTTATGTAGGAACAAAATGAAATACAAAAATACACATAAATGTAGAGATGCAGCGGAAATAAGACTTCATTTCATTAATAACAAAGGACTGAAATATGCTTACAGACAGAATGGAAATAACTAGCTAGGGTGCTGGTAGTTTATCTCTAAGAAAAGATGTGGTAGTTACTAGCCTCTGAACTATGTTACAATGAGGCTCGAAGGCCTATTATTATTGAGAAACAATGGAAAACCCTAAACATCCAAATACCTAACCCTAGGAGATGAAACGCCAAGACTATGGGCCTCGTTTGGGTAAGTTGGTACATCAACTTCTCGGGGATGTAACTTTGGCATACGATCTTTGTTTGACGCGTTCCATACCTTGTTAGAAAGATATATCCGAAGAATACAACTTTTGGGTGAGCAACATTGATCTATAATCCATGTTTCTCCTCATTTTCCCAAAAAACATTGTTTAAGGCCTCAAAAGGCTCCGGAAGTTTAGGACTCGAAAAACTACTAAAAATAGTAAATTGTACGGAAACTAAAAAACTGAAAGAAGCAATGGTGGGGGTCCAAGTGGAATAGGTGTGTGGCCACCAATATCCACTTGGATCACTAGTTGACGACATGTCAAATTTACTCGTCAACACCAGTCTGACAGATGCACCAATGGTTCTAATTGGGTAAATATCACCACTCTATGCAAGCTGGCTGATAGTCGCGTTCGGGACGAAACGATATTCTGAGAAAACAACGGGAATATTTTCCACAACATTTGTTTTTTTGAGATAAATAATCCGATCACAATCACCACGGTCATATATTGTTTTCAGAAATATATTAAAATTTTTAATGGATATCCCATTACCCGACAATATCTTTTCTGCATGTTTCTGAACAAGTTGTGTAGGAATAGTTAGTGTCACTATCATCAGGCCCTCCTTGTTTGTCATGTCATAATGCATAATGAATCTAGTTTTGTTTTCCTTGTCCAAGTAGGTGCTATAGATGACGATTATGACCCCAACGAACACTTGTCCAGCTCAGTGGTTGTTCAAGCCCTCTATTGATAGTACTTTGGGTGTTACAATTCTAGAACTGGTGACAATTTTTGAATAGGAAAACTAAAGTGAATGGTAGTGTGCAATTTATTTATTTTTTGTATTCTTCTTTCACTGGCATAAATCTACAAGTACATGCATAGCTTCGATGAACTATGGAGCAAGAGTTTTGCAACCACACCTCTTAGTTTGAGGAACATGTTTGACATCTCGCTTGTACTTATTGACACTTCTTGTGAAGTGCAAACCATGTATTCCAGATGACATCAAGATATTCACCATGTCATAGATGAATAAATAGTCGAGGATATTTGTTTGGTAAACATAGTAAGAGCAGAGCGTATGCATCTTTACCTTTGTCCTTTTCGGTCTAATGATGTCTGGGATGATTGAATACTCATGGCCATGTCACTAGTCCAAATTTTTCTGATGCAAGCATGTGCATATGAACATCAAGACTAAACAAGCATATGCATTGTATACTGTCCATTAGAAGGACTAAATAAGTGTAAAATTGTATACATCTGATTTTTTTGACTGGAAAAATGTGTAACAGTAAACAGGGCGTAAGGGTGGGAAACCATGGGCAATCTGTATATCGTGGACCCACGGAAGCCAGGGAAGAAATCTTGAACCCGCCAACCCAACACCCGCAATCCACAAAGTGGGTAAGTATGGAATAAGGTCAAAGCGTGACCATATATGTGAAACCATTAGTCTGCCAATCGGTGCATCAAGACATTTTTGGAAAGACCACTAAGCATATCAATTAGAAAACAAAAGGGATAATATAAAATGGAAAAAGTAGAAATATGTAGGGAAGAAAGGCCCATTACTGCCAACCCATCGTTTTCTAGTCTAATATTATATGCCCCAGATGATAGAAGAGAAGTTACACATGTTCTCACCTTAATAAATTGAGCCAAGTTTTCATACCCAATAAAAAAAAGAGAGAGGTTTCCACAGTTGCTATACTTTTTAGAAGATTGTACCACAAAACCCTCTGTTGTTGCAAAGAACAAATCATCTTCTTGTCCAACCAACTTTTTTTTTCCAATGTAGCAATGTTGAATATGCGATGGACATGAAAGAAAGTTAGTATGAAGACATACATGTAAAAGAAATAAAAACAGGTCTATTTATTCCAATGTAATAGAAAAAAAAATACAGAGAATATATTATATTTGAAGGAAGAAAAGAAGGGGAAAAAAAGAAAAAAAAAAAAAAAACAGAAAAAGGTGCAAAGAAGCAAAACAAGCACAACAAATATACAGACATTAAATGAAAAAATGAACACCGGAATATGAAATAAGAGTATAGGTATCCACTTATGTAATTCCTCTTCTACATTTCCACCAAAGAGTCCATCATCCTCTCCAGGCATTAGATTTGTTTAAATGTAGCAATGCAGCAAAAACACAATGGACATGAAGTAGGTGAGTATGAAAGAAGACATTTAATGAAGATAAGCTATCATGTACGATGGTACGCAACATCTACATATAATAAACTAGGTGAACACATATACAACCAATAAATGAAATACAAAACAACCCACAATGAAATAACAGTACAAGCATGAACCTTTCTATCTCTTCAACTGATGCAGTCAAGACTCTGTTGTTTTCTCCAACTATTATGTTTGTTTGAATGTGGGAACGCACAAAACACAATGAACATGAATGGCATTTGGTATGCACCGGAGAACAACCAATATGTACATACAGTAAAAGAGACTCAACGAATAGTCTAAAAGATAGGTAGAAACATGAACCTTTGCGCTTATCCATCCATAGTTGTAAATGTGTAATTTTTTTTCCCTACCCAAAATATATTACAAGACACAAAATATTGCGAAATTTCATGGTCGTAGCTAAATGATATTTGGTTTTCCATGGAAAAGTATCCAAATATGCTTCCACTAATGGAAATACATGTTATTTATCCTCTACATAGACTGTTGTTCCCATGATACAAGATTTTGGTTTCCCGTGGAAAACTACCGAGATATGCTTCCAGACATGGAAATATAATTTTGTAGAATCTTTGTTGTACATATCATATGTCAAGTACAAGACAAATTGTGTCATGGGCACACCAGTCTGTGTAGAGGACAAAGAAAATGTATTTTCATATGGGCACATTTCACCATACATGGTTTATAATTGTAGCCTGCATATGGTTTATTTTAACAAAAAAACAACGGATATTGCAATTTCACATGCACTTGTCGAACTATTTTTCATGGAACTATTTTCTTTCATGCTAGCACTGAAGCACCAGCAAAATATCACATCAGAATAGATATCGAACTTGCCAGATAGGGAAAATAACACAATTTCATGTCGACTCGTGGGTGCAGGGGATGAACACCGTAAAGCACCCAAAAAAGCCACAATAATAATAATAAAAAACCAGCTCCATCTATCGGTGTAGGACCCCAACCCTGCAAAACCGAATAAAAAAAAAGAAAACAGCCAGCACCAAACAAGTGATAAATAACGAACAAGCCGAACTGTAGCCCTAGGACCCCAAAGCGTAAACTCGATCGAAGCAAATAGAACCAACAACCCACGAACCAATGAACCAGTGAACAAGCAACAACCACCGAACTAGTAAACAACATATGTATCTCCAACAATTACGAAACTGCATCCGAAGCACAGAAGGAACCAGAAACATACGACGAGCATGCCAGTAGATATAAGCAATCATTCTTAATTTAAAACTAAAAACACTGAACACCAAACAAGGAATAGAAAATGAAACTATGGCATGGAAACTTACTCCCAAATGATGAAAGGCAGAAGCATAGGTCGAATTGTGAACCAAACAACAACAAGCAACAACCGACGAACTAGAAAAGAATAACCACTCATCGAACCAATAAACAATGTATGTAGCTTCAACGATGATGAAATTGCATTGCAAAACTAGAATAAGTATGAAACATACAATGCCTATTCAACAGGCGGTGGACAAGCATATTGTGCAAAATCATTACAACATTGTATGGAAATTTTCGAGGAAAAATGTACTTCGAGAAGCGTATTTAGATAAACATTTAAGTTTGTTAGGTTGTCTAAGGACCTTGCGGTATGAAAACATTTAAGTTGTCATGCCTGTTGGCGGACCTCGCGTCATGTAAACATTTCAGCCGTCAGGCCTATTCAAGCACCTCAAAAAAAATGTCAATACATTCCAATACAAATACATGCGGCAAGGACATTATAAAATTTGAAATTATCGATCACTGTAAAGCTTGGATATCTAAACATTTCAATATGATTAGTACAAATAAAAACTTTCGGATATATTCAGCTAGCAGAAAATGCTAAGACACACATTCAAAGTAATGCTAGCATTAATCCACCTTCAAGCAATACATAAGAAAAATATATGATTGAAAAAGACTATATATGATAAAAAAGTTTGTATATGTTACCATATAAAACATTGGGAATAACAAAGTTGACAATAAGACCTCCAGTCTGTTATCCAATGAGATCAATACATATATGGTACTTTTTATTATATAAAAATCAATTTTTTTAGTTCCCTAGCTCCAACAACAAATATTATGCAAATATTTCTGGTCAAATGACAAACTAATATGTAGTCAATGAATTATTGATTGCCATAGTCCCTCTATGCCTATAGAAAGGACTAATAAGAACTTCAATTATTTTAATAAACAAGATACCACAAGAATGGTCTTAAAGTATCGATAAAATAAAGAATGAATCAATTCTAGAATAAGTATTTTCAATCCAAATATTGAGTAATAGAGTGTTAAGGTTTGAACATTTGACACATTTCATGCTTTCTAAAATGGATAACACGTTATGATCGAAAACTAATTGGCTTTTGATAATACAAGTTTCCATACGGTGTGAAATATTTCGAAAAATATGCCTTATGCAGTGTATTTAATTAGCAAAAAACAATAAATTATGATCAATATTTAAATAAATATAAATTACTTAAATAAAAATAGATGAAACATTGATATTGAACTTGTAAAATAGAAATCCTGGTATTAATAATCTAGAAAGAAAATAATGTTTGCAGGCCTCTTCGAATGAATCAATATTTAATGCAATAATAATACTTGGAAGAACAATGCACATCCTTTTTCCTTTATAAATAGTTCCTTACTACTAATTCGTAATTAATTGTGCTCCCATCATTAATGAGTATCAACCACACGTAGTAGGCCTTATTTAATAAGCATGACTCTTTTAGGTTGAGTAGCCACACACCAACTACCTAATACGCCTTATTCAAATAAGATGGCATCATACATTAATTGACTAACTCCAAGTATCCCAGGATAGGAAGGTTAGACTAGTCCCCCAATAGCTTAAGAGTCAGTGCTTTAGCCATAGTTTTCTTTAATACATTTAAAAATGTGTTTTGTCTCCAATTGATAATATTCTTAGTTTCCCTAAGATTAAGAATACAACGATGATAAATTAACCTCCATTGATTGCTTTATAATATTTTTGTAAAATTATGTAACAAGTCAAAACCAACAAAATCCCACATTGCCTCATAGAATTTTCACGAGAAAGTTGCTAATGTATATTACTAGTCATAACCATATCTAATGTATATTACTAGTCATAACCATATCTAACAAAGTAGTTGCATTGATTTATTTTCATCTCTTATATGGAGATAATGAATTATTAATTTTGAGCTTTTATATGGAGATAATGTATTATTAGTTTTTGTATATCTTCTCTTTCTCTAGAAGCATTGTGTGTATATGACTTCAACTACTCCTTCTATGTATCTTTGTTTTACATTTTTAACTCCACGTCTTTCAAAATTTTGTATTTTAATTTGTCCATATTAATCTTAATTAGGAAGATCCTTGGTTCTCTAAACAAGGTTAAGCTACTCCTTAACTTTGTACTTTAGTTTTTCCATGTTAATCTTAGTTAGGAAGATCCTTGTTATAATGGAAGAAGCAAACTACATTGTTTTTTTACAAGAGATTGGGAGTACGCTAATAGTCCTTTAAACATAAGATTAGGCATCATGGTTAGACAAATTAATGTACATAGATATTAAAGAATTATCATGCATACCGTATTGTCTAGTTTTATTATAAATAGTCCCTTAAAATATTTTATCGTCATCAATAAGCATTACAATATTGGCATAACAACCTCCACTAAATTATAATAAGAAATTAAACAATTGATAGAACATAGTGATCTAACTTGCACATCACCGAAGCTCCTTACACATTGTGTCTACTCTATAGGTTTAAGTTTGTATAACTTCAAACTTGTACATTTCCCGAAATATCCTTTATCTAACATCCCGTTTCTTTGTTATATTTTTGAAGAGCATAAGTGGAAAATGCCCTTTATGCAATTGTTGCTCCATTAACA
The DNA here is from genome assembly GCA_009831015.1 of Picea engelmannii. Taxonomy (NCBI): domain Eukaryota; kingdom Viridiplantae; phylum Streptophyta; class Pinopsida; order Pinales; family Pinaceae; genus Picea; species Picea engelmannii. The sequence continues at coordinate 114,280 of ML779485.1, read as the reverse complement.
AAAACAAATTTGAATAGATATCGAACAATTGTAGCTGCAACATCGAACAATGCAATATTTGTGTAACTTACCCAAGATACATGCACATGTGAAAGTAAAGGAAAAAAATGGATATGGAAAGCGGTATCATTTCCTTGTCATTGTTCGACTCTCCATCCTTTATATGGAGAATGTGTTGCAAGATAATTTTTCTCGCTAGTGTGATAGATGCGCCAATGGTTCGGATTGGGTAAATAAAAGTTCTCTGTGCAAGCTGGCTGATAGTCGCATCCGGGACGAAACGATATTCTGAACAAACATCGGGAATATTTTCCAGAACACTTGTTTCGTTGAGCGAAATAATCCGATCACAATCCCCACGGTTATATATTGTTTTCGACAATATATTAAAATTTGTAATGGATATCCCATTACCCGGAAATATATTTTCTGCATGTTTCTGAACAACTTGCGTAGGAATAGTCAGTGTCACTGTCATCATGGCCTCCTTGTCTGTCATGTCAGAATGCATAATGGATCCAGTTTTGTTTTCCTTGTCCAAGTAGGTGCTATAGACGACCATTATGTCCCCAACAAACACTTGTCCAGTTTGACAGTTCTTCAAGCCCTCTATTGATAGTACTTTGGGTGTTACAATTCTAGAACTGGTGACAATTTTTGAATAGGAAAACTAAAGTGAATGGTAGTGTGCATTTTTTTTTATTTTTTTTGTCTTCTTCTTTCACTGGCATAAATCTACAAGTACATGCATAGCTTTGATGAACTATGGAGCTAGATTTTTGCAACCACACCTCTTAGTTTGTGGAACATGTTCGACGTCTCGCTTGTACTTGTTGACACTTCTTATGAAGTGCAAACCATGTATTCTAGATGACATCAATATATTCACCATGTCATAGATGAATAAATAACTGAGGATAGTTATTTGGTAAACATAGTAAGAGCGGAGCATATGCATCTTTACCTTTGGCCTTGTCGGTCTGATGATGTCTAGGATGACTGACTGCTCATGGCCATGTCACTAGTCCAAATTTTTCTGATGCAAGCATGTGCAAGTGAACATCAAGACTAAACAAGCATATGCATTGTATATTGTCCATCAGAAGGACTAAATAAGCATAAAATTGTATGCATCTGATTTTTTTGACTGGAAAAATGTGTAACAGTAAACAGGGCGTGAGGGTGGGGCATCACAGTCAATCTATATATCATGGACCCCCGGAAGCGAGGGGAGAAATCTTGAACCCGCCAACCCGGCACCCGCAATCCACAAAGTGGGTAAGTATGGAATAAGGTCGAAGCACAACCATATATGTGAAACCATTAGTCCTCCAACCGGTGCATCAAGGCATTTTCGGAAAAACCACTAAGAAAATCAATTAGAAAACAAAAGGGATAATATAAAATGGAAAAAGTAGAAATAGGTAGGGCAGAAAGGCCCATTGCTGCCAACCCATCATTTTCTAGTCTAATATTATATGCTCCAGATGATAGAAGAGAAGTTACACATGTTCTCACCTTAATAAATTGAGCCAAGTTTGCATACCCAATAAAAAAAAAAGAGGTTTCCATAGTTGCTATAGCTTTTAGAAGATTGTACCACAAAACCCTATGTTGTTGCACCGAACAATTCATCTTCCTGTCCAACCAACTTGTTTTTTCCAAGGTAGCAATGTCGAATATGAAATGGACATGAAGGAAAGTTAGTATGAAGACATACATGTAAAAGAAAGAAAAACAGGTCTATTTATTCCAATGTAATAGCAAACAAAATACGCAGAACATATTATATTTGAAGGAATAAAAGAAGGGAAAAAAAAAGAAAAAGGTGCAAAGCAGTAGAACAAGCACAACAAATATACACACAGTAAATGGAAAAATGAACACTGGAATATGAAATAAGAGTATAGATATCCACTTATGTAATTCCTCGTCTGCATTGACACCAAAGAGTCCATCGTCCTCTCCATCCATTCTATTTTTTTAAATGTAGCAATGCAGCGAAAACACAAAAGACATGAAGTAGGTGAGTATGCAGGAAGGCATGTAATGAAGATAAGCTATCATGTACGAAGGTACGCAACATCTACATACAATAAACTAGGTGAACACATATACAGACAATAAATGAAAATGCACAATTAAATAACAGTACAAGCTTTCACCTTTCTATCTCCTCTTCAACCGATGTAGTCAAGACTTCATCATTTTCTCTAGCTATTTTGTTTGTTTGAATGTGGGAATGCATAAAATACAATGAACATGAATGGAAGTTTGTAAGCACTGGAGAACAAATAATATGTACATACAGTAAAAGAGACTCAACGAACAGTCTAAAATATAGGTAGAAACATGAACCTTTACACTTCTCCATCCATAGTTGTAAATGTGTAATTTCTATTCCCTGCCCAAAATATATTACAAGCCATAAAATATTGCGAAATTTCATGGTCGTAGATAAACGATATTTGGTTTTCTCTGGCAAAGTATCTAGATATGCTTCCACTGATGGAAATACATGTTCTTTATCCTCTACATAGACGGTTTTGCCCACGATACAAGATTTTCGTTTCTCGTGGCAAACTACCCAGATATGCTTCCAGACATGGAAATATAATTTTACAGAATCTTTGTTGTACATATCATATCTCAAGTACAAGAAAAAATATGTCATGGGAACACCAGTCTATGTAGAGGACAAATAACATGTATTTTCATATGGGCACATTTCACCATACATGGTTTATAAATGCAGTCTGCATATGCTTTATTTTAACAAAACAACAATGGATATTGCAATTTCACATGCACTTGTCGAACTATTTTTCAGGCAACTATTTTCTTTCATGTTAGCACTGAAGCACCAACAAAATATCACAGTAGAACAGATATGACCTCACCAGACAGGGAAAATAACACAATTGCATGTCGAATCATGGGTGTAGGGGCTGAACACTGTAAAACGTCTAAAAAACCAACAACAACAATAATAATAAAAAAATAGCTCCAACTACCAGCGCAGGATCCCAACCCTGCAAAGCCGAATAAAAAAAAAAGAAAACAACAAGCACCAAATGAGTAAGAAAGAGCAAACAATCCCAATTGCTCCCCAGGGCCCCAAAGCGTAAACCCAAGCAAAGAAAACATAACCAACAATCCACGAACCAACAAACCAACGAACACACAACAATCACTGAACTAGTAAACAACATATGTATCTCCAACGATTACGAAACTGCATCTGAAGCATAGAAGGAACCAAAAACATACGACGAGCATGCCAGTAGAAATAAGCAATCAATCTTACTTGCAAACTGAAAACACTGAAGACCAAACAAGGAATAGAAAATAAAACTATGGCATGGAAACTTACTCTGGAATGATGAAAGGCAGAAGCACAGGTCGAATTGTGAACCAAACAACAACAAGCAACAACCGATGAACTAGCGAAGAATAAGCACTCACCGAACCGGTAAACAATGTATGTAGCTTCAATGATGACAGAATTGCATTGCAAAGCTAGAATAAGTATAAAACACACAATGCCTATTCAACTTGCGGTGGACAACAATATTGTGAAAAATCATTGCAACATTGTATGAAAATTTTCGAGGAAAAATGTACTCCGAGAAGCATATTTAGATAAACATTTAAGTCTTTTAGGCTGTCTAAGGACCTTGCAGTATGCAAACATTTAAGTTGTTGGGCCTGTTGGAGGACCTCGTGTCATGTAAACATTTCGGTTGTTGGGCCTATTCAAGAACCTCAAAAAAAGTGTCAATACATTCCAATACAAATACATGCGGCAAGGACGTTATCAACTTTGGAATTATCGATCACTATAAATCTTGGATATCTAAACATTTCATTATGATTAGTACAAATAAAAAAAATTGGATATATTCAGCTAGCAAAAAATGCTAAGACACACATTCAAAGTAATGCTAGTATTAATCCACCTTCAAGCAATACATAGGAAAAATATATGATTCAAAAAAACTGTATACGATAAGAAAGTTTGGATATGTTACCATATAAAACATTGGGAATAAAAAATCTGACAATAAGACCTCCAATCTGTTATCCAATCATATCAGTACATATATGGTACTTTTTATTATATAAAAATCAATGTTTTTAGTTCCCTAGCTCCAACAATAGATATTATGCAAATATTTATGGTCAAAGGACAAAGTAATATGTAGTCAACAAATTATCGATCGCTATAGTCCCTCTATGCCTACGGAAAGGACTAATAAGAACTTCAATTTCTTTAATAAACAAGATACCACAAGAAAGGTCTTAGAGTATCAATAAAATAAAGAATGACTCAATTCTAGAATAAGTATTTTCAATCCAAATATTGAGTAATAGAGTGTTAAGGTTTGAACATTTGACACATTTCATGCTTTCTAAAATGGCTAATATGTTATGATCGAAAACTAATTGGCTTTTGATAATACAAGTTTCCATACCGTGTGAAACATTTCGAAAAATATGCCTTATGCACTGTATTTAATTAGCAAAAAACAATAAATTATGATCAATGTTTAAAGATATATAAATTACTTAAATAAAAATAGATGAAATAGTGATATTGAACTTGTAAAATAGAAATCCTTGTATTAATAATCTAGAAACAAAATAATGTTTGCAAGCATCTTCGAATGAATCAATATTTAATACAATAACAATACTTGGAAGAACAGTGCACATCCTTTTTCCTTTATAAATAGTTCCTTACTACTAATCCGTAATTAATTGTGCTCCCATCATTAATGAGTATCAACCACACGTAGTAGGCCTTATTTAATAAACATGATTCTTTTAGGTTGAGTAGCCACACACCAACTACCTAATAGGCCTTATTCAAATAAGATGGCATCATACATTAATTGACTAACTCCAAGTATCCCAAGATAGGAAAGGCTAGACTAGTCCCCCAATAGCTTAAGAGTCACTGCTTTAGCCATAGTTTTCTTTGATACATTGAATAATGTGTTTTGTCTCCCATTAATAATATTCTTAGTTTCCCTAACATTAAGAATACAACGATGATAAATTAACCTCTATTAGTTGCTTTATAATATTTTTGTAAAATTATGTAACAAGTCAAAAGCAACAAAATCCCACATTACCTCATAATTTTTTCACGAAAAAGTTGCTAATGTATATTACTAGTCATAACCATATCTAACAAGGTAGTTGCATTGATACATATCCAAGGTGGGATCCACTACCAAGGAGGGAGTATGGAAGTGACAAATCACAATGAATGATAAATTATGAGTCAACTAAATTATGATAAATTAGGTTTTCTGAGTGATTTATTTTCATCTCTTATACGCATTGTCTATGTATGTATTTTCGTTTTACATTTTTAACTCCACAATTTGTCCATATTAATCTTAATTAGGAAGATCCTTGGTTCTCTAAACAAGGTTAAGCTACTCTTAACTTTGTACTTTAGTTTTTCCATGTTAATCTTAGTTAGGAAGATCCTTGTTATAATGGAAGAAGCAAACTACATGGTGTTTTTACAAGAGATTGGGAGTACGTTAATCGTCCTTTAAACATAAGATTAGTCATCGTGGTTAGACAAATTAATGTACATAGATATTAAAGAATTATCATGCATACCGTATTGTCTAGTTTTATTATAAATAGTCCCTTGAAATATTTTCTCGTCGTCCATAAGCATTACACTATTGGCATAACGACCTCCACTAAATTATAATAAGAAATTAAACAATTGATAGAATGTAGTGAGTTAACTTGCACATCACCGAAGCTCCTTACACATTGTGTCTACTCTATAGGTTTAAGTTGGTAGAACTTCAAACTTGTACATTTCCCAAGATCCCTACACTCTCTATGTTCTCTATGTTTACTCAACATCTAAGAGTTAAGATGAAAAATGCAATGTGGCATCTTGCTTTTGGGTCAACATTTAATATGTCCATTATCTCGATTGTCAATGGTTTCCCTTGCGTATGTTTTAATGGAAATGTCAAGAGTCACACTTTGCTTCATTACTATTGAGAATTCAATCTACCAACTTATGTTGTTCCTTGGTACATACATTTTAGTGTGAAATCTTCTATGCATATGTATGTGCTTTTTTCTTACATTTCCGGGTTAATATAGTTTAACAACTAATTTGAATGAGTTTAACTCATAGTTTGGTAGTTAGGTAGTTACTATTTCATAAAGAAAATTTAAGTTTATTTGGTTCATTTGGATTTTATATACTGTTCAGAATGCATAATTGTAATTAATGAAAATTTATTTATACGCAGTATAAGATTCATTTAAATTCTGGATTGATTATGGGGTTAGAGAGATAAAATTCTTTGCAAACCTTTTATTGAGGTTGAAAATCATTTCTCAATTTTTTTAATGTAAAAATAGTTTTGAATGGATTTGATTATTCTATATGTATTATAGCATGATAGATTTAAAGCTAAGATGGTTATATATATGCCATGTGTCAATTCTATGGTGAGGAATATATGAATTAAGAAAAAAAATTACTTTTACTTTCTGATTGGTGTAGCATGAAGCTGCAAAATATACGGAGGACGTGGCTGCCATCCAACAATGACGTAATGTTCTCAACATTCTCTTGTTTGATGTATCATATCAGTGGTGACAAGTCTACCTTTCTCTTTTCCTATTCATGAAAAAGCTACTGCTTCCGATTCCCTGTATGTGGATTGTTCAAGTCTTCGTTTCTCTTTCTATAAATACTTCTCATGTCATTCTGCGTGTCGTCATTTGTATCAAGAATCCATATATGTATGTGTAGAGCGCATAACATTATATGGATTGCATTAAAGTGGAAAACGAATAAAATCCACCCAGTTGATTTTCGAAACCTATACTCCTACCAATCTGTCACCTTAAAAATTCTATTCTGTGAGGACATTTGCCAGTCAATGCTATGCCACCTGCAGGTCGATCCAGTGCAAGGATTAATGATTGCACTAACGTGCCATTAGATGCCAACGAGCATATTTTCCATGACTCACCGTATCAGCTTTCAGTGTGAATGGCTTGCGTAACAAACCATACATCAAATGGATGATTTCATTTGTCACTGCGAGTAACGATATTCCAATGGAACATCAAATCAAATTTGTTCAATCCCCCATCCGGGTGAAAGCGTTTTTGGCTTCTGTCATAAGCAATCTGAAAGGTAAATTTAAAAAAAAAATGTATATAATCTATAGTTGGAACTTCTATTTACCCCCACCTTTATACCCTCATACTTATACCCTCATAATAGGGTGAGGGTGAGGTTAGTAGTAATACTAGATAAAATATAATATGAGTGAGGGTGAGAGAAAGTTGACGTAATATTAGAGAAAACATAATATTATGTTTTCTCTAATATTACCCCACCCCCACCATATTATGTTTTCTCAGATAATATTTTTACCTTTACTCTCACCATTACCACCATATTATTATGCTTTCTCTAATATTATGAGAGTGAGGTAATAATATGAGGGTGGTGGGGTAACATTAGAGAAAACATAATGTTATGTTATATCGAATATTACCTCCTACCCCCACCCTCATCCTCATATACCCCCATCGATTAGAGAAAACATAATATATCCTCATATACCCCTACCGATTAGAGAAAACATAATATTATGTTTTCTCTAATTGGTAGGGGTATATGAGGATGAGGGTGGGGGTAGGAGGTAATATTCGATATAACATAACATTATGTTTTCTCTAATATTACCATCCACCCCCACCCTCATCCTCATACTCCCTCATATGAAGGTGGGGGTTGGGGGGTAATATTCCCCACACTGATAATATTATGTCTTCTCTAATATTACCTCCTACTCTCACCCTCATATGACACTATATGAGGATGATGGTGGGGATGGGGGTGGATGGTAATATTAAAAAAAACATAACCTTATGTTTTCTCTCATATTACTCCCCAACGATTAGAGAAAACATAATATGAGGGTGGCGGGTAATATTAAAGAAAACATAATATTGTGTTTTCTCTAATATTACCCCCAGCAATTAGAGAAAACATATGAGGATGAGGGTGGGGGTGCAATGTAATATAAAAGAAAACATAAAATGTTTTCTCTAATTGGTGGGGGGTAATATTAGAGAAAATATAATATTATGTTTTCTTTAATATTACCCCCCACCCCTATTATGTTTTCTCTAATATTACCCCCCATCCCCACCCTCATCCTCATATACCCTCATATCATAGTGGGGGTGGGTTGTAATATTAGAAAAAATATAATATTGTGTTTTCTCTAATACTATCCCCCACCCCCACCCTGATATGAGGGTGGGTGTAAGAGTCGAGGGTAATATTACAGAAAACATAATATTATGTTTTGTCTAATATTATCCCCCAACCCCACCTAGATATGGGTGGGGGGTGAGGGATAATATTAGAGAAAACATGAGTGTGAGGGTGGGGGTAATTATGTTTTCTCGAATATTACCCCACACCCCCACCCTCATATCAGGGTGAGGGTAAAGGTGAGAGGGTGCGGGTGCGGGTGAGGGTGGGGGTGGGTATGAGGGGTAATATTAGAGAAAACATAGAATGGGGGTGGGGGTAATATTAGAGAAAAAATAATATTATGTTTTCTCTAATATTATCCCCAACCTCAACCATCCCACCCTCATATTAGGGTGGAGGTGGGAGGTAATATTGAGGGTGAGGGTGAGGGTGGTTGGGGATAATATTAGAGAAAACATAATATTATGTTTTCTCTAATATTACCCCCCACTTCCACCCTCATATTAGGGTGGGGGTGGGTGGTAATATTATAGAAAACATAATATTATTTTTTCTCTAATACTACCCTCCACCCTCCACCCCTGAGGGTAGAGGTGGGGGGTAATATTAGATAAAACATAATATGAGGGTGGGGGGTAACATTAGAGAAAAATTAATGTAATATTAGAGAAACCATAATATTATGGTTTCTCTAATATTACCACCCACCCTAATATGATGGTGGGGGTGGGGGGTAATATTAGAGAAAACATAATATGAGGGTGAGGGTGGGAGTGCGGGGTAATATTAGAGAAAAAACAATGTAATATTAGAGAAAACTAAATATTATGATTTCTCTAATATTACCCCCCACTCTGATATGAGGGTGGGAGTGGAGAGTAATATTAGAGAATACCCCCTGCCCTGATATGATGGTTGGGATGGAGGGTAATATTAGAAAAAACTTAATATTATGTTTTCTCTAATATTACTCTCCACTCCCATCCTCATATCAGGGTGGGGGTGAGGGGTAATATTAGATAAAACATATTAAAAATGCAATGGATAAAATTTAGCAACAATGAAGATAAGTCATATTGTTAAAGTGTTAATCATGCCTCTTTTCAATAATTTATCTTTCAGCTATTGTTAAGTACCTATGCCCGATCTGCAAATATACTTCAATGAGACCAAGAATAAACCATAAACCATTCACCATAACATGAACACAAGATGTAGACAAAACCCTTGAGGTAGGGTAACACCATATTAATCCTTAAAGAAGGATAACACTCCTCAAACAATACTTGATACATTCACAATATTCTTCACTATTTTTTATTACATTGCTTACACTTTTTTATATAGCTCTCTCTATCTCCTAGGAACCTTCTAGAGAGATTTCTCACATTTATTACATTTAACTACCATAGTGGGCCTTTATTAATATAGTGCACCTAGTCTACCTTACATTGAATGCCCACATTCTCATCTATTAAATGACTTCCACTAATAATACATAACCACATTCCCATTGGGTACCTCCCTAGGTACGCCATATTACCTCTCTAGGTATACTACATTCCATCCACCTTCACATGTTTCGTCCTTGAAATTTGAGAAGAAACCATACAATATGATGGGCTAAGAAAAGTAGCCAACTGGTACCAAGTATGACCATCCATTCATTCCAATGGAAGTCAAACATGATGTCCATTTGCTACCTTGCAACACTGATCTTGCTCTGCATCATGTCGATATTGCCATAAGATTGTTTATGTAGACTGAGCTCCTCCTATAGTGTCGATAGTCATCCATGGACCTCTTGATCGGTTTCCTATCCAGTGCCCTGTTGGTGCATAAATGTGTTGATGCACACGCCCTTTCGTTGATGATTGTTGTGTATTTATATGATGTGGATGGTGATTTACAAAAACTGTAGGAAAATTTTATTTTTTCTTCAAATTTTCAACACTTTGTGCCTTTGAGTGAATGACCTCCTTAACTTCTTGATTATGTCCTTCATGTAGTTTTTCTTCATTTCCTTCTGTAGAATCTACCTCTGATTCAAATTTAGACTCGACAATAACTTCTTTGCTAGCCTCCATGGGCCCATCTTTATTACTAAAAGACACATCCTGCAATGTGATTTTATTTTTCTTGTACCACAACTTCAAAAACTTCTTTTGCACAATAATATTAATTGTACCTATTGATTCTATCCAAAGAGATCCCAAAACAATATCCACTTCATTCATATCCATAACATAAATATCTAAATGGAACACATATTTATCAATACTAACCTTCAAATCTTTAAAAAAATGAACATTTTTACCATCAACCTACGTGCTTTGGATATTCTTGGGAGGAATTTGCAATCTATTAACCAACTGAACATTGATAAAGTTATGTTGGCAACTAGGGTTAATATAAATAATGACATTTTCTTTGTGAATACAACTATGAACCTGTAATATAGATTTTCCACTTGAAACTAAACTCTTGTTTCTCCCTTTAGCAGCATGAGACCATTTATCTGAAAGAAAATTTTCAATTGCTTCATCAGAAAGTGCCATCAATTGGATATATTTATGTGATTTCCATCAAATGACTGCATCATCTTTTAAATAACATGATACCTAATGTTTTGAATCCTCTTTCGAAAATTACTTCAAGTATTTTATGAATTCTTCAATATTACGGCCATCATCTTTTCTAGTAAAAAACATCTTTCTTGGGATAATTCTTGAACAAAAACTAGAATTAAAAATAACTTGTTGTAGAAAATCATGGTTTTTTTCGGAAAAACCCTGAAAAAATGTTGAATTTAAAATGGTCATAACTTCACTTCCTGGACTCCGTTTCAACCAATTATTTTTTTGAAATTGGGTATTTTTCCGAGAGGAATTCAAATATCCAAAAAAAAATTCCAAGTTCATCTAAAAAAAATTCAGATCTAAGCCTGAAGTGTGCCACCCTCTTTTTCCCTAGAAAAAATCTGAAAAAAAAGAATAAAAAAATCTTCCCTTCTTTGATGAAGGAAAGTTCTCTGATACCAATTGTTATCATCCTGAATAAAAAATACCACCATAGTACCAAATATATCTGAATACAATCACCACATAATATATATGTAACAATCTAAAAAACCACCACTTGGGTACCTCCCTAGGTACCCCATATTACCTCTCTAGGTATACTACATCTATTGGGGAATTCCTTATGCATACTTATATAGACTGCATCCTAAATATATTGATCCCAATAAACATTAGAATTCTATAAGAACAATCCCTTCGATAAATTAATGTGCACCATAACCAAGAGATAAAGACTTAAAATCCATAAAATTAATCTTTATAAAGTGCTTTGTTTGAGCAATGATGGTTTGTTATCTTTGTTATAAGGCTCATAGGAAGAATAACAAAGCCAAATTTCTCTTTAAGTGGTAGGAAGGAGAGAAGGATCTACCACAATACTAGGTTCTATAAAAAACTATATCCTTATTTTTAAGGTCCTCAATCTAACAGATAAATGACAGAGTGATTATTACTAGACCAGTGGGATGAAATCAGTTTTAAACATTGAGAATATGAGTAGATAAAATTACTATTATTTTCCAAGAGATGGGGGGAGGTGGAGTGTACAACATACAAAAATGTAATAAAACCATGCTAAGCCCAAAAATATCCAAATATTTTCAAGGGTCATAGAAACTAGCCACTCTTGGATGGCTTCAATCTTTGCAAGATCAGTATGAACACCCTCTACATAAAATGAAGTTGCCACCACCAACTTTGTCCCTTAGCCGTTTCATTGTATTATTGAGAGAAGGATTTTGTTCCATTAAAGGCCTCATGACTACGCTTCTTATTATATCCCCAAAATATCTTTTCATAGATAGACTTCCCATTCCTGAGATTGGGAGGCACACTCAGTGCATGCTAACATATTGAATGGAGAAAGAGAAGGGTTTGTTCTCTTTTTGTAGGATCATGGATCAACCCTTGATGTGGAGAGAGTGATGGATGTAAACATGTTGAAACTGGATAGATAACTGGTTATGAAACACACTAAACCATGGAGGATATAATTATCCAGTAATTTATAAATGTTCCACCCCCATGAACATTGATATCTTTCCATTGAAGTCAAATCCTTCTTAATCAATAAGGCAAAGACTTGTTCTAAAGCCAATAAATCAAAGAACATAGGAAGAACACTAAACCTAGTGATTTAGTGGGATTTTACACCCTTGACTTGAATTTCATTTAAGAATGGCAAGGCTTCATGGGGATGGCCATTCTTATTTCATAACCATGGGTATGCTTACCTTGTTCTAGAGCCAATAAATCAACACACACATGAATAAGACTAAAAATGATGATTGTTGTAACAAAAAGTGACCCCTTTCAAAACCCTTTAGCAGAATATGTCTAGTGAGAATGAAGGAATGCCTAGAAAAAACATTATAGGATCGAGAACGTATGTTTCAATTAGTTTTTCTTTATTATTATTTTTTATACAAATATTACATATAAATTAAATGTATTTTATAAAATTATTAGATATATCACATATAAATAGCATTATTGTATATGCAAAGACGACAATGATAAGAATACAGTAAAAACAATTATCATAAAACTTTGTAAAAATAAGCAAAAACACAAACTATTCAATGTGGAGTAAAGCTTAGTAAATAAATAAGTGAAATTCTCAATCAGGCAAACAATATTGCAATGTCCAATGCTTTGTTGCTTATGTGTGCAATTTTTGTTTGGCTAATTGTCATCACCTCAACACAAGTATATCCCCGCATAGGTATGGTATTATTTATCAATTTGTAATGCACAATATGCAATATGCAATTAATTAATTAATTAATTAATTATTTAATATTATTTATTAACTAGTTATTAATTATGTATTAATTATTTAATATTGCAATGTGTAGTTCCCTACTGTTTATGTGTGGAGAATTTTTCTTTGATGATTTTGTTGCATCTTCACACAAGTATATCCCAGCATAGCTATGGTTTTGTACATGTACATATGTGTCGAGACTTTTACTTTGACGACTTGTCCACATCTCCACGGAATTATGATAGTTATGGTTCCATACTCATACATCATATCTATACTCGTACACTGTATGGTATTTATGGTTCCATACTTTGATGATTTGTGCGCACCTCTGCACACGTATATCACTGCATATGTATGGTGTTATTTACTAATGTGCAATGTGCAATATGCAATGTATAATTTATTAAATAATCATTTATTTAATATTATTTATTAATTAGCTATTAATTATTTTATATTAAATAATTAATGTTTATTAATTATTGAATATTGAATATTAATTAGTTATTAGAGTGAGTGCATGAAGTTGGTGGCTGGAAAAGTGGGAAGACAGTTAGCAGGAATGTGCACGCTTTCCTAACCCTGTAGGTTTGGAAGTACCTCAACCTCCACTTAGATTGCCACGTAGGTTTAGTGGAAGGAATGTGTGTGTTTTATTAATAACATGTGTGTGTTTCTAAGAATGTGTGGATGTTCCTCTACTAAACCTTTTTTAAAGGGTCATGAGCGTGATTTGTGCTCCTCTACATAAATCGCTCTTGTGTTTTTACTCTCATTGAGCAAATAGGGAGGAGCTAGAGAGGAGCATCAAGGTGAGGATATTTCCACCATGTCCCAGTCTAGCAAGTATGTTTAATTAAAATTGTTTTTCTCTCAATTTAGTCATTTTCTCCCAAGAATCTAAATCAAAGAAATTTGTGGTTTTCAGTTATAATTAAAAAACCAACTTAATTTACATGCGATGGCTTAATAAATTGCATCATATATAATAAAATGGAACTAGGTGACAATGTAAACTACTCAAAACAAAAACAAGGAGATAAAAACCCCAACCCACCACAACTACCCAATGTAAACAATCAAATTGATGAGGGATTGGTCATATTAACAACCCTTGAGGAACAATTAAGGGACACTAGAGATCATAGCAGAGTCTCCCTAGACACTTCATTGGAGATCACTGTGAAGTACATTGCAAGTTCCCAAGGGAAATTGACCTCTATTTCTGATTATAGGGAATGATTGTATGCATACTATAACACTAGTTTGGATAGAAACCACGTCAGAGACTTGGGAATTTCAAAACAAAAAATATTGATTATTTTTAGGGATCCTCGAAATGGACAAGAACTACCATTGACCAAGAAATTCCTCTCCGTTAATTGGTGCATCCATCTCCATATTAGTCAAAACTGGATGGGTAGGTGGTATATGGTTTTTGATAAACCTCCCTGCAATAATAGGGAGGCGCCCTTATATTTTCTAAGAAAATTATGGGATGATTTTATTTTGGGTAAGAATGTCAACTACTTTGACATGGGTGACTTCCATAGGGTGTGTCAAGGGTCTGCACAGGACCGAGAGCATGTCAGGTGCAATCCCATTTTAGGTCTGTGTCCCCCTAGGAGAAGGCTTGACCCCCCTACCCAACATCCTCCTATTGGAGAGAGATTGCAACATGTACATATAGACGTTTCACCATTGAATCATAGCCTAGTGTAACATAGTAGATTTGTTGCACTATCTCAGTGGGAGGAGTCTTCTAGTGGCATTGATAGAGGGGTTGGAGATTTAGCACATGTACAACAAAGTGTAGTGAGGAGAGGGAAAATTGACATAGAATTCATCCATGTGAACCTCAAAGATTCTTGAGTTGTGGGAAGACATGTTATGGGCCTATAGAGCCTAGTGGACATTACATATTCATGGAGGAGGTTAGTATCTTAACCCTATCTATGTTATTTATTGATCTAGATTATGCCGAGAATGAAATGAGACAAAAACAAATATAGCAAAGAACATAGAAATACAATGAATCCCAACATATATTAATTAATAAGATAGAAAATCATTGTAGGACACAAGCTGGAATAATGGGGTAGCTTATCTCTAAAAATAAAGGCATGTTGGTTGCACTTCATTCATAACAAGATTTACATCACATTCCATTGCATGCTTAAAGGGGATCCTTCACCTCAATTATATATGAGAGAGTGTGAGGAGAACAATTTCCATGATGCATGTGGGAAAAATTAGTCTAAGTTTATAAAATTCCATAGGTAGGTAAAAAACTAGGACTTCCTAGGTAGTCACCCATCCTAGTACTACTCTATCTTGATTTCACTTAACTGTGGAGTTCTAAGGGCATCTAGTGCATTAACATTATGCTATAATAAAATACATAACACCACTAGGAAATCATTACATGATGTGTTTAATTAACAAAAGAATATGGAATTACATTCCATTTCCCATAAAAAAATGGTGGATATCATGGTTTATCAAAACCATAGGCTTGAAATGTTGATTCAGTGGAAAAGGTGGATGGCCACCAATATCCACCTAGATCATTCCTCCCTTCATAGGAAGAAATGGTCTCCATTTCGTCAAGTTTCCTTGGGAGATGGGGAAACTTTAGCTAAATTTGACTATTGGTGAGTTCCTTGCCTTGTTGAAGTAGATGTCCTACTTGTAATTTTCCTCTGGAAGGATGCCATGAACTTGTTGGAGGTGTCATATCTATTCAAAAAATCTGATTGCATGATTTTTCTTGGTCTTAGTGTGGGAGTAATATTTCGGTGAAGATGCAACAAGAAGAGCTATATCAATGGGGGCTAATGGTTGGAACCAAAATCATGCTTGAAAATGGCTTTGTTTAATAGAACTATGTTGAACATATGGAAGACTCTCATTCTCTTTGTGCTCCTCTAAAATCTTATCGACCTGCTCATGTTGGATAGAGACATCTTGGGCTAAGGATATAGTGGTCATAGTGACCTTATGTTCACCGTTTGACTTGATTGTGAAGAGGGAAAGGTTTGTGGTATGAAAGATTACTTTGTGGCATTGTTTTTCTGAGATCAATGAAGTGGCTTTAGTTGGAACCACCTCTGGTACCCTGTAGACATAACATCCAAGAGTAAAATTGACACCGTGGGGACGAGAATCATAGATAGCATGATGTTTCCACATATATGGTTTTCCTAAAACAACATCACAGAATTCAAGTGGAGAAACATTACACACTTCCTCATCCTTTAAGGGATTGATGCCATATGAAAGGTGACATTGTTTTCTAACACAAATGTCTCGTTCCTGACTCAACCATACGATGGTGTATGGTTGGGGGTGTGGCATCATTGGAAGCTTCAATCTATTGACAACCTCAAATGAGATCAATTTCTTATGAATATTGATGTCAACAATTAAATGAAGTGGGGTCACCTTTATCCACATTTATGAGTGGAAGAGGCTCTCCCTCTCCTCAATCTCCTTTGGTTCTTCTATTTTTATTTT
>ML779485.1:25686-78685 GCA_009831015.1 Picea engelmannii | reverse complement strand
AATTGACCGATTAAATCATCGTAACGAAGTTTATCCCTCTTGGATAGATAAATCAGAAGTTGCTTACGTTTGCCCAAAATTTTCCACAAACCCCTTTGGGATGAATAGTCTCTTCCGTGCAATTGCAGATGCTGGGTAAGTCTCAGGACCTGATTGGTTAAATAAAATACCTGAGATTCAACAGATCCTCTCTGTTTATTGGGAATCAGAGACGAACTAATGGACAAATTCTTGATCATAAAAAACAAATTTTACCGGAGCTGAATAGAATTTTTTTTTTTCACGAGTCAGAAAAAAGAATTAGATCCATTCTTTCATTTGCATGGTCCATATAATAATTTTGATTCATTACGACCATTTATTTCTATTGAAGAACAATTGGTCGGATTCTTTCTATCTTCTTGGAGGAACATTTGGTTTTGGACCTATGGAAAAATATGATAGGAGATGTAGAATATCGATTTATCCAATAAAAAAATTCTCATTGATTTTCAGGCATAAGAACAAACAAAGACCGAGCTCAAGGTTTTTCTGAAAAACCTTGAAAATAACTTGTATATGTGATGAACAGGAAAACAAATCACAAAAAATATCCATACTTCATTTTCAGGATCCTAGTTCTTCCATCTGCGAGAAACAAAATACTCATGAGACCATTAGACCTTTAGGTTTTGATAAAATGCATTTAAATAATATGAAATATTAATAGAAAAAGAAAAAAGTGAAATAAATATGGCTAAAAATCTCTTTTCACTATTTCATTTGAATTTTGCCCAAAACTTGCCTAGAAACCCTATTTTTACCTCAGAATTCGACTGTCAATTGCGAGAGGCATGAGTGACCATTCAATGAACGACTTCCGTCAAAATAGTAATCTCTTCATCCTCTTTCTTTTCAATGGATTAAATTTTATTTTTAACGATTAAAAATGATTTTTTGAGTTAATTTTTAGGCTGGTAGGTGCCCACTGGGGCCGCCACAGGTGACCAATATCAGGACATGTGGAAACCAAAGGTTTCCACAAGTGGCTTGTGTTTGACCTACGGAAACCCTGCACTGTGTGTAATACTCTATGTGTGGTGACCGAAAACCAAAAAAAAATTGCATACGTTTAGCCAATAAAAACTTTTCAAAGCAACAAATGAGGATGCTAACTTCCCTTTCTTGTCCCAATGCAGGTATTTTATCATCAAAATGATGGAGTGGAGGGAGAGGGAGCACGAAGATGATGACTATAATTCCTTGAATGATACGGGCACTGTAAATTCCCTACAACAGTGTGGATTAATGAAGTTCTTTAAAATCCATGGCATGATGGCCCAACTGAGGCTATTGGAGTACCTGGTCCACATGTGGGATGTGGATCAACATGTGTTTCATGTGGGTGCCCATGTTCTTTCCTTAGATATAGAATATATCTATTTCTTGGCGAGGTTATCTTTTCATGGAGATCGTGTGACCTTAACAGAAGGCAAAGGTGGTGGCCTACCAATGAACGAGTACATTTGTCGGTAATATGATCCCAAGGCTGAGAGATGAAAAGGAAAGGTTTCCATTAGAGGTGTCCAGGATTTACCCCTCTGGACTATTATTTTTACCATTGCACGCATGGTGGGGAGTGCATCTCGGCACATGGCCCTCCAAAGCTATTTTTAGTATGTCGTGGAGTGCATGGAGCCTCGAGTGTTTAACTAGTGCGACGGTGTTCTTCGCAGTATGAAGGCACAATTGAAAAAGAGAAAGAACAAGGACTTGAAACAATTCTGGTATGGATATATTTTGGTGTCCTTCTTCCTAGACAGGGTCCCCCATTTATGTTTACAAGTAGAGTGGGGCATACCAGCCCCACGAGATCCAAGGATGAAGAGGTGGTGTGACCTCATGGCTTAGCATGTATTGGGCCCCATCATCAAATACAACGATGCATTATTCGACTGGTTGAGGCCTTAGATACTGATGATAGACGATTACACATATGTTGGTCTGGATTTCCAAGGTGACCTTGACTCGGTTCTACCTGAGGGATTTCAGTGGGGAGACATAGGTAAGAAAAACATTTTGTTTTTATGATATTTTTGTGAATATAAGATGTTTTTTATGCTTTCAATCCAATGACTAATGAAAACTTTTGACCATGCATATGTAGGGCCACACCGGCCTTCGAGTACATCCCCTATTCAGAGAAGAGGGGAAGCAGTTGTGGTAGCAGGATGGGACGCTGGTGATTATGAAGCGGTCGAGAAGAACCTAGAGGGTTTGACAACATATATCTCAGACATCTCCATCGAAAAGATTCTGAGACATTATCAATGCCATACTGTGGGCGTATCTGGTTCACTTAGTCAACTACTTCATAGGGTAGCACAGGCAGTAGTGTGTTACTGTGAGCAGCATCTTTGATGGCATTTTATAGAAGCCATGAGCTTCATATTTTGATATTTTGGTCTTCAGACAGAAAACACCTTTTTGTAAAACACTTTATTGTTATATATATACATAAGGATTCTACTAGCTTACTTTTATTTATATACAACATGTGATATATCATTGTATTTATAAATGTCTCAAATGTCTTTCTAACACATAATTAGCTAATGCATTAGTTAATGTATTTAGCCATCTAGGAATGTGTTGATACTCAATATAATCAAAATAACGTTCTAATAGGCGAATTCGTAAATATACCCGTAACAAGTTAGGACTTCGGATATCATAGACATTACTTAATTGTAGCACTACTAGCTACGAATCAAGTCGTACAACAAGGTGACGGATTCCAAGTGAAATAACGTCGGTCAACAATTCAATGACTGCACTATACTCTGCGATATTGTTAGATGCATGACCAAAGAAAACACCATGTAGACTGATAAGTTCATTTGTAGGTGTGTATATTTCCCAAGAAGAAGAAGATGGGTTCTTATTACTATGACTAGCCCCATCAGTGAAGCCAATGTAAGGTAGAAAAGACACCGACATCTGAAAACCAAGCACAATGCAAGGTAATCAGTTGGGGGTCAAAACCAAAAAACGAAAAGCACACAAAAGTAGCACACAAGAGTATGATACGGTAATATTATAAGAACTCATGCAAAGATAGCCTAAGCATAGTACTTCTTCAAGTAAAGCCCATTTTTGGGTTCACTCAAAGGAATGTCATCATAATCCACTAATTCATAGGCTCCCTTCTCCAACACTCGTTTGACGATATAAGGGCCTCGCCACATAGCCTCGAGTTTTCCATCCCTTAGTAAATCATGATTTTGTTCATAGAGGAGAACTAGATCACCTTTAGAGAAAACATGTGGCTTGACATGCTTCTCGTATTGGGATTTTACACATTTTTTCTGGGTTTCAATAACCAGGGTGGCATCACAACGTGTTTCATCTAATTGCATTATATACAAAAGACATTCTTCTTTGGTAGAGGTTTTTGGGAGAAGTTCAACGACTAGATTCAAAGATTGTATCTCACATTCAATCGGCAGGACAACTTTGATACCATACACTAATTGAAAAGGTGTAAATCTCGTGGTTGACTTCACGGATGTCCAATAGGCCCATAATGCTGAAAACAAAATCATGTGCCAACATGTCTTGTGAATTCCTATTATTCATCGAAGCATAGTGATAAGAACCTTGTTTATCTCTTCAACTTGCCCATTGGCATGTGGATAGTAGAGGGTTGAGTTTTCATGCCGAAGACCCAAATTTTCGGTAAGCTCATAAATCATGAAGTTTCGAAAATGGATATCATGATCAGTGGAGATAGCTTGCGGGATTCCAAATCGAGTGATGAAATGATTGAATATGAACATGGTTATAGTTTTTCCAGTATTATCGAATGTAGGCATCACCTTGTTCCATTGCATGAAATAATCCATGGCTACGATGATGTATCCATGCGCCCCGACCAAGTGAGGGTTACATGTCATGAAATCAATAACCCATTTGGTGAAAGGACCAATGAAAACTACAGGGTGTAAAGGAGTTGGATGAGATCTTATCTTGTTATTGTATGTTTGACAAGCATGGCACTTTTGGATGATAGTTATATAGTATTTAAAAAAAGAAGACCAGAAGCACCCTTCTTATAAGAGTTTTTGGGCAGTGGCATACCCATACATATGACCACCACATGCTCCAGAGTGGAAGTCATTCAAAGCTTTCTCAACCTCATCAAAGGTGAGACATCATCAGAAAATAGATTCAACACCACAACGATAAAGAGTATCACCAAGAATTATGTATTGACGGGCTTGATATCGTATGCAACAATGGTTTGTACTAGAGAGGTTGGGCTGGAAAGTTAGAGTCTGGAGATAAATGATAATATATCCATACCAAGCGTCATCGAAACTGATCATAAAAAGGGATTCATCGAGTAAGGAATCCTCTGCCACATTGTCTGTCTCAGCGGAGGGAAGGTCACATATCAGTTTGGAAAAAACCAGTGACTTCTTAGACTTAGCATGTGCAAAATCTAAGTCAAACTCCTAGATAATCACGATTCATTTGGAGTAATTTCCCCCTAGAAATTGGCGTGTAAGGATATGTTGCATAGGGTTGCAATCAGAAATGACAGTGGTCTTGCGGAATAGGATATAGTGACGAAAACGTTGGACAACTTGAACAGCTACCAAGGATAGTTTCTCCACATGTAGGTACTTGGCTTCGGTGGTCGTGAGACCCTGACTCAAATATTAAATTACATTTTTTTCATGCAAATCATCTTCTTGGACTAAAACCATGGAAATGGTAGAGTCTGAGGTGAGGAGGTAGAGGAAATAGTCTCGACTGTAATCCGGTGGAAAAAGTAGAGGTGTACGTGTGAGGGAAAGTTTCAAAGCTTCGAAGGCTTTGTTGGCAGTCTTGTCCCATGCAAATTCATATCCCTTCTTCAACAGTCGAGTAAATCCTAGCATTATCTTAGTGTAATTTGGAATGAGTCAACGCAAAAAGTTTGCCTTCCCTTGCAAACTTTGAAGATGGCATAAAGTGGAAGGAGGAGGTAGATTAAGGATAGACTCAACCTTCAGAGGATCAACCATAATTCCATGAAGTAACACAATAAAACCTAGAAGTAGGTCAAACTCCACACAGAAAACACATTTGTGTGGTTTTAAACGTATATGATAGAAACGACAGTGAAGGAAAATGGCTCAGAGGTGTGTTGGGTGGTCTTCGCGACTTATGGAATGCATTGGCAGGTCATTGAGATATGGCTGGACAATGTGTTTTCTATCGTGAAAAGAATAAGTCATGACACATTAAAAACTTGCACCAATGTTCTTCAAACTGAAAGGAAGTTTCCGGTATGAAAAGGTACCCCAAGGGAAAATGAAAACAGTTTTTTGTTGATCCGCGGGTAAAATGTTAATCTGATTATATCCAGAGAAACCATCCATTAAAGACAATATTTCACTCCTGGTGCAATTGTTGACTATCTGGTCAACAAAGAGGGTTGGAAAGTTGTCCTTACAACAAGATTTATTGATATCCCTATAATCGACGCATACACAGATCGTTACTTTCTTATTAGTGATCGAAACAATATTGGATACACAATCGGTTAAATCCATAGGATAGATAAAGCCAGTCTTGAGAAGTTTTTCAACTTCAAGCTTGATGGCAGAGACTTTACAAGGGTGGACTAGGAAACATCTCTGTCGAACGGGTTTAGCATCCAGATAGGTCTTAATTTCATGTACAACGATATTGGGGTCAATACACGACATATCTTCATAGCTCCAAGGGAAAACATCATGAAATTATTGAAAAAGGGACGTATAAGTGACGACCTCATCAGCGGAACATGAAGCTCCAATGTGAACATTTTAGACAACTCCAGGTTTAATGGATATTTCAAGAGGAATGGTGGGTGAAATGTTACTCAGGTTCCCTTCATATCTCACATCATATGTTGACTCATGAATAGAGGAAATGTCGACAACGGTCGACGTAGTTGAAATCCGTTGGTAACTCTCTATGGTGTGTTGTTCGAGGAAGAGAATTGAATGATGATGTCCATCATCCCATGGGTTGTCTTCCATGGACATAACGAAGATAATCATCTCGTCTGTAGGAAATATGACATGAAACATATCGGGAGATGAATCACTGAGAGATGAAGTAGAAGGGGTTGTCGATTGAATAGCATGATAATCGGATTCAATCGAACTTAAGGGCATTTTATTTCCATAGTGAAGATAATCACTGGGGTCGGGTACTATCCATGGGTCATAAGACACAGGGATTTCATGAACAGAGGTGGAAATTGTGTTGTTTGAGGCGACAAAAGGAGGTGGAATGTCGGGTGGTGGGATTGGGAACGTACCCTTCAAAGTTGAATATTTTATAAGGCCCACACAGACATTCTCATACCCGGGAGGTATCTTCGAGATGAATGGCACATTGCTAGTATGAGAATAAAAGTTAAAAAAGGCTAGCTGGTCAATAGTAACCACTTTTCATTGATGTGGGAAATGTAACATGCGAAAAAGTGTGGACACAACTCCACACATGGAGTCAATCCAGCTACGGCCAAGTAAGATGTTATAATCGAGAGGCACATCAAATACCTTGACCTCGACATTCATGAATTTTACTTCCAACGTAATAGAAAACGAGGGAAGAATACCATAGGGTTTAAAACTAGATCCATTGAAGGCCTTAAGTGTGTCATGTGATTCAATGAGGGGAGGAGAGGCAATGGATTTCCAATAGGTAATATACATAACACACGTCGAGGAACCCTCATCAATAACGGTTCTACAGATATTATTTTTCTCTATGACAACTTGTATCTGAAATGCTAGCTAAGGAGGTATCCTTGGAATGTGATCCTCCATATCAAAGATTATCAAATTCGTATCTGTGGGGTCAATTCCACTGATGGATTTTAACAGTGCCTTCCGTTGATTGGGACAACTTTGAAGGACTTCGAGAGTTGACATTGTGGAGGGTGCTTGTGCCATATCCTCTACAATAATGTAGTTCTGAGCAACATGTGCATGAGGATTAAATGAAGACTTTCGAACAACACCCTTGGGAGGGGGGTAGAGAACTGTATTAGGCCCTAGTCATTTAAGATGAAGAGGACCATTGGGAGGTGAAATTGATGGAGGTGGTTGAACCAATGACAGTGGTAAATTGACAACTTTCTCCTTGGAAGGAGAATAATCTTTGGCCCAAGTGGTGATGGCAATGTCGTTCTTCTTAGAATCACCAGTACACATAGTAACATACGAAATGGCGGAAGGAGAAGGATGGTCATGGATGACCAGTTGGGATTTTTATTGAGAAGGGAAGGGCTAAGACAAAATGATAGGTGTAGGAGGTTTTTTGGTCCCTTGAAAGAACTTAGTGACCTCGACGTGTCTTGGACAATCCTTTGCATAGTTATCATCACCACAAATAAGGAAAGGATATCAAGTTTTACGCTTATCCTTATCATCAGAAGGTTTCATTTTGTTTTTTTTAGATTGCGGATTATTATTATTATTATTATCCTACTTATTCCTACCCTTTCCCTTTTTAGATTTATCTTTTTTGCCAGGGGTAGATTGAACGAAGTTAACCTCAGAATTTTTGCTGGTGTAAGGTGTTAACTCCTCAAATAAATCAGTAGATTTGTTTTGATTTTTAGATGATAGGTTGGTTCCTAAATTTGATTTCTAAATTTCTATCAATAGGTTAGAGAGTCTGTTTTTCCAAAATAATCTCAAAAGTCATGTTGATTTTGGTTCAGTCAAGAAGAAAGCAAAATATCAAGTTTCGGTGGTTTAGGCGAGCCCACCGTGTGCTCATTAACCACCGAAAGTGTTCATTTTCAACAGAAAAGGGGGTCGAGGCAGAAGGCATGCAACCACCGAAAATGTTTGAACGGGCAGAAAGAAATCTTGTGCTTTCGCACGAGCCAAATGTCAAAAATCGTTGCAATGATGAGGAATACAACCGCCGAAAGCTCGCATTGTGGGAGATGATGCTCATTCGTGGTGTTCATCTGAAAGGTTCGAAGCACCTGCGTATTCTCCCTCGCATTAATCATTTCAAATCCATGCAGAGCAGTTATTGAAAGGTATGATTGTACGGGGTACCCTCCATTTCAGTGGCAGATACATCAATCATCACTACCAGGTCATTCTTTCATTTGAAAACTCAAGGTGTTATAGTGAAGCCCGAGGATCGCTAAAGATAGCTACAAGCACGCGATTTTATTAGCAAATCATGCTTTCAAAATCTTGATCCCGCTTTCTCAGGTGATTGGCAAGGTGTCTCCAAGTTCAACCAGCATCTCGAGTCAAGGAAATATGATCGGGTCATCAGGTAAGACTGGAAGCTATTTCCTTTCAAATTTTCATAAATACAATTGCCCCCGAAAATTTGAAGTTTCGACTTTCCCCAGTTAGACTGTAATTCAAATGTGGGTCGGTATTTTAGTGAATTTATCAATCCTACGCTCTGTCAAAAGATTTCACCATTTGTTTATAAGTGATATCAACTGCATCCCTAGTTCTCAGAACCATTGTCTCTCGAACATTTTTATTGCCCACAGTTTCAGACACAGTTAACATTGAGCCATGTCAAAAGTAAGTCCTACTTTGAGATCTGAAGTAGATGGCATGTGGTATTTTGAAGATCATCCAGAGGTGGCAGAGTGTTTTAAACAGATCGGAGTTTTCACATATTGTGAAAAATTGACAACCTTTCACCAACAAGTTGCTGAAGCATTTGCCCTCTCATACGATGGAAGGATTGCTAGAATAGGCAGGGAGGAGTTCATTATAGATGAAGCATCTATTGTCGAATACACAGGGTTGTCCAGAACAGGGGATTGCTGGTTTAAAACCTCTTCACCCTCAAATGTTGAATTCAGATCATGTTTGTTGCCATTGCATAAAACTTTGACTTGGAAGAAGGATATTCCTATGTCCTATGTTGAATCGAAGTGGTAGACCCTTCTGAAGGCGATTTTGGTATACATCACCTATGAAGGGAACTATAACAGAGTGATGTACTACCATTTTAAATTGTTGAACCACTTCACAGGCAGAGAAGACTTAAACATACCTTATTTCTTTCATAGAACCCTGATTAAGATGGAAAAACAGGTAAAAAATCAGCCTACTAAAGTTATAAGCAGAATATCACATCAGGGGTTGATTACCCTCCTTGTCAAAGAAGCTCTTTAGAGGAAGCAAATAGAATGGAGTTTCTTCTTGTTCTGGAATGAGTTTCAGACAGAAAGACCTCCAGAGATAAAAGAAAAGAAGTCTAGAAGCATAAATGATCCTACTCCCAAGAGTAGTCACAGGAGGAGGAAAGGGATTTCAATGCCCAGGGATTCTATAAAAGCATCATCCAGCAAACAGAGAGGAATCAAGAAGAAATTAAAATTTGAAGACAGAAACCTTGTCACGGGAAAAAACCCTCTCAATTTACCTTATAGTGACTTTGATTCAGAGCAGGGGGTGGCAAAAACACAGAACAACTTGCAGATCAAACAGGATGAAAAACTGAAGATAAATATACCTCCATTAAAGCCTTCAGAAACACACAGGCAATCAGAAGCAGGAACTTCTTCAAGGAGGCCTAAGAAAGGTAAGACAAAGAAAATCAACATGCTTCTACGAGAGATTTATGAGATGGAAGTCCTGGAGAGGGTAATCAAAAAAGAAAACACAGACCTCACAGAGAGAAATGATGAATTATTCAAAGAGAATCAAACTCTCAAAGAAAAACATAATGAAATCAAAGGTAGAAACAGAGAGTTGATTAGAGAGAATATGAAATTATACAGGCAACTCAGGATTCTAAGGCTCAAGCTAAAGGAGTTTGAAGCATCTGAAGAAAAACAAACTGGTTTGGACACTTTGGCCAATTTAGCTACAACTATAATAGATGTAACAGAATCCCCTACATAGTCAACAAAGGTTCGTAGATCTACACGAATAAAGACTACAGTAGCTAAGAAAGTTTGAGTGTTAAAAAGGGATTCAGGACAGACATTTTTGCAATTTTGAAACTCTTCAAAGATTGACTTTCGGTGGTTTAGGCGAGCCCACCGTGTGCTCATTAACCACTGAAACAGGCACTATCGGTGGATAACTTATTCAGAAATCTTCCCAGACAACCACCGAAAGCCTGTGTGTCCAGAATTTAATGAGTTTTTACACAGGTTAGGGATTTTTTATACAAAAAGATTCGGGATCTTTTCCAATAAGTGTCTAATGAATTATCAGGTCCATCCCAGCAGTTATTTTTGACAAAGCATGGAGAAAAGAGGTATTTCAAAGGTCTATGGATACTTTCTATTGAACAGAAAAACATGATACTTTGCTACATCAACAAACTCGACTTGGTCTCCATTTGAGAATTATCATTTAGCCTTGGAAGGTTGTTCTACACTGCATCAACAACCCACAGAGAGAGAAATCAGGGATTGACCTCATTTTGAGGAAACATCCCACTTATTTTGCAACAGGTTTTGAATAGCTATTTTTAGTTGATTTGATCCATGTTTTTAGGATCAAAGAACTACTTTGTAATGCTTTAAATATTAGAATAGAAGAGGAACCAAAGGTTCGACTTTGGAGACTTGTTCAGACTATGTAACTCAGAACTTCTCATTTTCATATGAAGTAATACAAGCTTCTTTTGCCATAACCTGTTCAGATTTCACCTTCTCGTCTACTCTATATTTGCACTTGGATGTTTCATTCATGTTGTTATGATTGTCTAATGCCAGATAACTATCATCTTATCACTACATTCATAAGTTTAACTCTGCAAATATTTTTTGTGATTATTGTAATCAGCCATGTTCATATATGTCTATATGTGATTCTACTGGTATAATAGTTATTTCTTCATCCATCACTTATTGTCAACTCTCTGAACATTTGTGGTTGAAATCCTTGTCTATCTTGATCTGTTTATGCATGATTTGAGTGAAAATTGATCCAGTCCTCCGACTTGTTCCAAATTCACACTTTTATTTAGAAAATTGCTTCGAAAAGAGTTAGTTACCAGGCATCTCTGACTTACATCCTAGGAGAGTTTCCTAGAGTGATAACAAATTGGCGCCGTTGCCGGGGAGAGGAGATCAAAGCTCAGCTTCTCTGGGAGATGAAATAGATCTAGTTCTTGATGATAGACAAGAAGTAGACACTATCAGGTTGTACATTTTCTATCTGGCGACTCCACTGAAATGAAGTGGCTCCCAAAAGAACTCACACCAGGGCAAACCCAGAAGGCCCATTGATGACATCAGTTTCTGATCCAAAAAAGATCATCAGCAAGGGAAATGCTTTGCAAAGACAGGATTCCAGATCTGCAAGTGCAATTGATTCAGGTATTCCAATTGATACTCATACTTTCATATCTAAAAAGTCTTTGGTTGAATCCCCTGCTGAATTTCAAAATTCCAAAGAAATAAAAAGTTCATCTCAAGTTTCGAAGGTAGAAAAACCATCTTTTTCTTCTAATATTACTGATTATGTCCTTGAGATTGACATTTCATCACGTCCAAAAGAACTGAATACTGAATCCTCCAAACAGAAAGAACATTCCTCTTCATCCTCTTTTGATTCATCACCTATCAAACCTTCGAAAGGTGTTTTACACACCTACACAAATCTACCTGTCCTTGAAGAAATTTTCCATGATCTGTCCTCTAAGGGTGAAGAAAATTTAGCTTTGTTGCTCAGCCAGTTTTATAAAGCCTCTTATTTTCAACCTACTTCTGAAACCTCTGTTCAGGGTGAAGTAAGACAGCCATTCATTTCTAAATCAGGAAATTCACCTCCCCCATCATCTCCTACTATTGTTTCATCTTCTCCTCCTTTATCTCCTACAGGTTCCTTGTCTTTATCAACAACCAAGACTGCCATGGCTGCCCCTTTGACCAGGATGGAACAGATCTTGGCAAACAGATATGCCCCACTTGTCTTGCCAAACCCCCTATCTGCCATGCCAACAGGTGATTACCAGAAATACATGCCAAAGTTTACAGGAGTAGGGGAGTATACGACTGAAGAACACATTGAAGCATTTTATGCTTATGCAAAAAACATAAATATCTCAGAAGAAGATGTGTGGACCAGATTTTTTGTGCAGATTTTGGATGGCCAGGCCAGAAAATGGTTCAAAGAGCTACCAGCAAATTCAATCACTGGCATCGAACAATTAGACGAAGTATTTTTGAAGCATTGGGGAGAAAGAAGAGATCTGCTCTACTACATTTCTGAGTTTGGACATTTGAAGAGAGGAGACGGAGAATCGGTCTCAGACTTTATCAAGAGATTCAATAAAATGTTTGGTAAGATCCCGGCAGAGATTAAACCAAGTGATGCATCGACAAAGATCACATTCTCTGCTGCCTTTGATGCAGATTTTTGTCTGATCCTTAGAGAAATACGATCAGCCACGCTTTCTTTAATGCAAGATGTTGCTCTCGAGGTTGAGTCTAACATCACAACATCACAAAAGCTTAAAGGAAAAATTGGGTTGAAAAGAAGAAGTCCGTTGTTGAGCCCTCCTCTTCTTCAAATAGTAAAATGGAAAAAATGGCTAAAATGCTGGAGAGTCTTACATCAGAAATGTCGAAATTGAAATTCCAAAATCAGCAACCAACAAAGGCAAAAGAGCCAAATACTTTTGCCCCGAAAAATCCAAATGCTTTTCCCTACAGAAGGAATAATCCACAAGTCCAGATACTTCAAAGAGATAGAAATCCAGTTGATGATCAGAGGGTTATACCACCTTTTCAAAATGCGGTGTTAGATGAAGAGCAATAGCCACCTCCTGATGAATTTGAAGATGCAGATGAAATAAACTGTTTTGGTGATGAGAATGTGATCCGAAATCGGATTCAGAAGCCTGTCAGGGCATGAAAAATGCTCAAAAATTAAAGTGCTAGGAATCCGAAGAAACCAACAACATTGCGTTCGTCTCGTCTTCCTAATTCCGGTGGTATAATTTTTATCTCAAACGGAGTCCGTATGGAGAAGATATCGCATTCTGTCCACCAAGCCAAACAGGCAAAATTTTGGGATGCTGACTGTACCTATCCGTACAGTCCGTACAGAACACGTGTCAGTCCGTACGATGACACGTGGAAGATCCGTACAAGCGACGTGGTAGCACCAGGGGACGACACGTGGTAGTTCTGTATGATGACATGTGGAAGGTCCGTACAGGACACGTGGCAGCACCAGGAGGTGACACGTGGCAGGCTGATTTGGCATTTTCAGCGTGCAGTTGGACCAATCCTGAAGTGACATGTGTCACCACTGAAAGGGTGACACATGGAAGGGTGACGTCAGCAGCTGACATGGAAGGCTTACGTGGCAGATGACGTGGCATATGGCAAAGTCGACGTGGCAGATGATGCAGCAGTTGACGTGGCGCACACGTGGACGAATCAGATGCTGACACATGTCAGGTTGTGGTTGGTTTTGAAAGTGCCATGCGGCCCAGTCACGGGCTGCCACGTGGCACTGTATTATTGGTTTGGTCGTTTGTTTTATAAAATTTCGGTGTTGTCTCGGCCGGGGGTCGAATCCGTGACCTCCTGGGAGCGAACGTACTAACGACGTCGGGCTAGCCACTTGGACAGCGAATGGTGTTGGTTATGTAAACGGGTTAAACAATATATAATTTTGTTGGTTATTTGAAATGGAACGGGGGTCGGGCCGGGGCTTAGCCCCGACCCGCAGCTGCATTGTGTTGTTATGTGACCACACCACGAGACCGGGCGTAAACATAAAAGGTTAGCGCGGTTATGGTTGAACCCACGATTACATGTGACCACGGCGAGTGCGTTAACGGGCGCGGATGTTTGAAACCACGTGGGAGTTTGAACGATGGGTTGTGGTCCTATGTAAATGCCAAGTGACCGGGTGCTAGCGCCTTTGGGGTGGCCCGCGCATAGCCCAAGGGCTAGCGCGTGGCCACATAAACCTCCATATGACCACTTAAGGGGGCGCGCGCCCAAGAAAAGGTGCCTAACTCTTATATAACTATATTATATAGTTATGAGTGGGTTTTGTAACTGCATTTTATTAATTAAATGTAATTTAACCCTTTGTTAATGATTTTTGGGGGTTATTGGGCTTTTTTAGAGCCTAATTTTTGGGAGGAAGTTGGAGATGGATAACCAACTTTCCCACTATTTAACCAAGGCCATTTTGAGGCCAAGGGGAAGGCTTTTGGATAGCTTTTGGACAGTTTTGGAGAGTAGAGATGTTGAGGCAAAGCCAAGTCGAAGCCAGTTTGAGGCAGGGAAGCTGTTGAGGAGGAGATGTTGTCGGACGATTTCTGAGAGCTCGGTACATCCGTTTCAGGTGTCGTAAGTTGTGCAAGATTCTAGAGATCTGAGCGAACATGACCAGATCAGTCTGGAAGCCATTCGGCATTGTAAATATGTACTATTAATCTTTCAAACAGAAATAAAGAAGCCTCCCTCACAGAGAAAAGGCCCGTAGACATAGGCAAAGTTGTGCCAAACTCCGTTATCAACCTGTGCATTATGTTTTGTTGTTTTTCATTGCATTTTAGATCTGCAATAATGTTAATGGTTGTATAATCCATTCTCTTTTCTCATTCTTTCATTAAGTTTCTCAATGGTCATTTAATGCATGCAAATAAAAGCTCAACCATAAGTCATTCGAAAAATCCTGACGGATCAAGTGGTATCAGAGCTAGTTGACGTGTGGAATTGAGTTTGCATGTTAACCAGGGAAGAGCACATCTCAAGGAGGAAAATGGCATCTACAGGAGGACTTTCTCAAGATGAGAAGAATTTCAGAGATACGGTGTTTTCCATGGCCGAGATGGTGAAAGTGTTGTATGAAGACTACTTGGAACGAAAGAGCACGGTTCAAGTACAAGCTTCAAAGAACAACAAAGGAAAAGAAGCATTGAAAGAAGTGCCTTCTACATCTGTTTTTGACAACATATTTGAGGTATGCAGTGAAGGTTTCTCATCAAATTTTCCTCATTCTCATCAAGTTGGTTTTGGTGAATTCGAAAAACACACAAAAGGTGTAGGTTTGAGAATATTAACCAAGATGGGTTATGAAAAAGGAAAGGGCCTTGGACGTCGAGGTCAAGGAATTGTAAATCCCATTGAGGTTGAGGAAAGACCTCGATACTTAGGATTGGGATATGAAAGAGGGGACCTTGGAGAGTCTTCCAAGATGGGTTCCAAATCTTCGGAAGCAAGTGATGCTTCAAATGGCCAACTTAAGACATTGCAGGAATACTTCACAAAAGGAAATGGTGCACCACTTCAAGACTATGGTAGTGAATGCAAGTCGTCTCCAAAGAAAAGTGAAGATCAACATGGAAGGTATAATGGTCATGTTTTTACTAATTCTCCTTTTGATTATAACAAGCATAATCAAGTAAACCGGAACTTGTGGAAATTTTATCCATTTACTTATTGTCATTCACCTAAGCATTGTGTTGCCAAGTGTTGGAAGAGACAAACTTTGTACAGGAAACCTATGTCGTCCAAGAAGGAAACACGACGTAAAGGCTCAAGTCCACAACGGAAGAAGGAGAAGGTTAAGCAGGTTTGGATGTCGAAAACTCGTTGTACGTTTTGCAACAAGAGTGGACATCAAAAGGCTAGCTGTTGGAAGCTTAATCCAGAGCTTCGTCCAAAGAAGGGCAAGAGGATTTTGCATGCACCCACGAAGGAGGACGGATTACCAGCGAAGCAAGAAGAACATTGTGAACGAAAGAAAGCAGTCACTTGGTTCTGCCAGAAGTGGATGTCTCAACTTCATTGTGTTTTGCTTCCCCTGATGTAATCATCTTTCAGAGACAAAGAGCAAGCCGGGTGGCCTATCCCAAGTTTGTAGAGTGGTCAGTAACCTTTTGGGGACCAAAAGGTCTTATTGTTGGGAGGTGTGATCCGAAATCGGATTCAGAAGCCTGTCAGGGCATGAAAGATGATCAAAAATGAAAGTGCTCGGAATCTGACGAAACCAAAACCACTGTGTCTGTCTCGTCTTCCTGATTCCGGTGGTATAATTTTTATCTCAAACGGATTCCGTATGAAGAAGATATCGCATTTTGTCCACCAAGCCAAACAGGCAAAATTTTGGGATGTTGACTGTACCTGTCCATATAGTCCGTACATGACACGTGTCAGTCCGTACGATGACATGTGGCAGATCCATACAGGTGAAGTGGCAACACCAGGGGATGACATGTGGCAGTTCCGTACGATGACACATGGCAGGCTCGTACAGGACACGTGGTAGCACCAGGAGGTGACACGTGGCAGGCTGATTTGGCATTTTCGGCGTGCAGTTGGACCAATCCTGAAGTGACATGTGTCACCACTGAAAGGGTGACATGTGGTAGGGTGACGTCAGCAGCTGACATGGCAGGCTTACGTTGAAGATGACATGGCATATGACAAAGTCGACGTGGCAGATGACGCAACAGTTGACGTGGCGCACACGTGGACGAATCAGATACTGACACGTGTCAGGTTGTGGTTGGTTTTGAAAGCACCATGTGGCCCAGTCACGGGCTGCCACATGGCACCGTATTATTGGTTTGGTGGTTTGTTTTATAAAATTTCAGTGTTGGCTCGGCCGGGGGTCGAACCCGTGACCTCCCGGGAGCGAACGTACTAACGACGTCGGGCTAGCCACTTGGCCAGCGGATGGTGCTTGTTATGTAAACGGGTTAAACAATATATAATTTCATTGGTTATTTGAATTGGAACGGGGGTCGGGCCGGGGCTTAGCCCCGTCCCGCGGCTACATTGTGTTGTTATGTGACCACACCACGAGACCGGGCGTGAACATAAAAGGTTAGCGCGGTTATGGTTGAACCCATGATTACATGTGACCACGGCGGGTGCGTTAACAGGCGTGGATGTTTGAAACTGCGTGGGAGTTTGAACGATGGGTTGTGGTCCTATGTAAATTCCAAGTGACCGGATGCTAGCGCCTTTGGGGTGGCCCGCGCATAGCCCAAGGGCTAGCGCGTGGCCACATAAACCTTCATATGACCGCTTAAGGGGGCGCGCGCCCAGGAAAAGGTGCCTAACTCTTATATAACTATATTATATAGTTATGAGTGGGTTTTGTAACTACATTTTATTAATTAAATGTAATTTAACCCTTTGTTAATGATTTTTGGGGGTTATTGGGCTTTTTTAGAGCCTAATTTTTGGGAGGAAGTTGGAGATGGATAACCAACTTTCCCACTATTTAACCAATGCCATTTTGAGGCCAAAGGGAAGGCTTTTGGACAGATTTTGGACGGTTTTGGAGAGCAGAGATGTTGAGGAAAAGCCAAGTCGAAGCCAGTTTGAGGCAGGGAAGCTGTTGAGGAGGAGATGTTGTTGGACGATTTATGAGAGCTCAGTACATCCGTTTCAGGTGCCGTAAGTTGTGCAAGATTCTAGAGATCTGGGCGAACATGACCAGATTAGTCTGGAAGACATTAGGCATTGTAAATATGTACTATTAAGCTTTCGAATAGAAATAAAGAAGCCTCCCTCATAGAGAAAAGGCCTGGAGACGTAGGCAAAGTTGTGCCGAACTCCGTTATCAACCTGTGCATTATGTTTTGTTGTTTTTCATTGCATTTTAGATATGCAATAATGTTAATGGCTGTATAATCCATTCTCTTTTCTCATTCTTTAATTAAGTTTCTCAATGGTCATTTAATGCATGCAAATAAAATCTCAACCATAAGTCATTCGAAAAATCCTGAGTCTTCATTTCTGACACAGGTAGACTATGAAGAGGCTCTGATGGATCAAAAAATTCAGGAAGCAAGTGTGGAAGGAGCTGTCTACCTGACAGACGATCATAAGGGCTACAACTTAAGATCCAAGAAGGTTGGCCCAAAAACACCCATTGCTGCTCCTGTGAAGGATAATGAAGATACTTCTCCTGTGAAGAGTAAAGAGGTTGCTGCCAAGCAACATCCCGTCCTTGAAAAACAAACCCCCCCTCCAGCAAAATAGCAGAAGAAACAAACTCAGCCTCCATTCAAGGAACAAGTCAGCCTCAAGGCTCCTCCAAATGAGGTAAAGGTTTCAGACAAATCACCTTTCTCTTTCAATTTTGAATCAGAAATTCAAAAGGTTAAAATACCAATGCCTTTAACTGAACTCATGAAGAATGCAGCCTTTAAAGAAGCCATCTTAAAATCTCTTGAGCCTAGGACCTCTCCATCAGATGACTTCGTTAACCTACAAGATGACCAGCCTAAAGTGACCATAGGTCCCATGATAGAAGACCGTGACTATTCTTGTCCACCATTTTACATATCACTAAATGTCCATGACAAAATCCTTCACAATTGCTTGCTGGATTCTGGGGCATCACATAACCTTATGCCTAAAACTGTGATGAATGAGCTTGGTCTCGAAGTCACCAAATCATATCAAGACCTTTTCTCTTTTGACTCTAGAAAGGTTAGATGTCTCGGTCTCATTAAAGACATGGTCATTAACCTTGCTCAATTACCAATGAGGAGCATGGTTATGGACATGGTGGTTGCTGATATTCCACCTAAGTTTGGGCTGCTTTTGTCTCGTTCATGGGGGAAAAGACTAGGAGGTACATTGCAGATGGATCTGTCCTATGCTACGATTCTAGTGTTTGGAGGGGAAATGAAAAGACTTTACAGGGAAAACCAACTTTCTTATATTATTAGTGATGGAAAGAATTCCGTCAATCATCATATCTATGCTGTGGATACGGATTTTGGGTCATGCATCCTTCAGATTGATGATGGTCAATCAACTCCTATGCAGCTAGTGAAGCCTATTGAACAACAGGCTAAAAGTGGAAACATTGCAGTCTGGACTATGTACTTCGATGGGGCCAGCACTAAAGATTCAGCAAGTGCTGGAGTAGTCCTGATCTCTCCTTCAAAGGAGACCATATCTTTGTCTTTCAAGCTCGACTTCAGAACCACTAACAACATAGCAGAGTACAAGGCTCTGCTGCTGGGATTAAATTTAGCCAAAGAGATGGGGATAAAAGGTTTGAAAGTGTTGAGAGATGCAGACCTCATCGTACAGCAGGTAAACAACACATTTCAAGCTAAGCATGTCAGATTAAAAGCTTACAGAGACGAGGTATGGAAGCTACGTGATTCTTTTTCTGTTTTTGAAATCTCATACATACCAAGGGATATGAATCAACTCGTTGATTCTCTTGCTGTTTCAGCCAGCATATTCATTCCTCCCATGCCCCCTAAGCTCAGCTATGAGATTCAAGTAAAATATCGACCCTCCTTACCTGATAATGTCAAATATTGGAAAGTCTTTGAGGATGATGATGAACTCAACAGCTTTCTCCAAGTGGTCGATGAGTTTTCTGATTTGCACATTGATCAGCAGAATCTTAATGAAGAAGAGTCACAGGAACCTGAGCTAAAGAAGAAGTTGGGCAAGCACGACATTATTCAGTTACCAAAAAATTATATACCCCGAGGTTTGGTACCTCTGGAAAGGTTGTTTGATCAGAATGATGTCCCGTACCATCCAAACAAGAAGGAGAAAGATCCAGCTGTTCAAGAGCATAACATAGGAGGTAAAAGTCATCCCAAGTTTATTAATTTGTCTTCTGAATTGACTGTTGATGAAAGGTCAAATTACTGTAGCATTTTGAAGGAATTTTCCGATGTGTTTGCTTGGAAATATAGTGATTTAAAGACTTATGATCCTGATCTTATTCAACATAAGATACCTCTTGAAAAAGACACTATTCCTTTCAAGCAAAAACTCAGGCCTATTAGTCCCCTTCTGTTGCCAGTGATTGAGAGAGAAATTAAAAAACTCCTAGATGCCAAGATCATAGTTCCCTTGAGATATTCCAAATGGATTGCCAATCTAGTGATCGTAAGAAAGAAGAATGGTGAGGTCAGATTGTGTGTAGATTTCAGAAACTTGAACAAATGCTCTAAAAAGGACAACTATCCTCTTCCTAAGATGGAACACTTGTTACAGAGGATTTCAACATGTCCTTTCTTGATGGATTTTCCGGTTACAATCAGGTTGTTGTCCATCCTGATGATCAGGAGAAGACTGTGTTTACCACACCTTGGGGGACCTTTATGTACTCCAAGATGCCCTTTCGATTAATGAATGTCGGGGCCACATTCCAACGGACCATGGATATAGCATTTGTGGGAGAAAAGGACAAATTTGTCCTCATATACCTTGATGATATTACAGTGTATTCCAGCAGCCATGAGGAGCATTTGAAACATCTGAAAAAAGTATTCTTAAAGTGCAGACAGTTTGGGATTTCACTAAATCCCAAGAAATCTCAGTTTGCTCTGAGAAAGGGTATGCTCTTGGGTCACATCGTCTCAGCCGAAGGTGTAATGATCGATCCAGCACGAGTTGAGGCAATACAAAAGTTGTCCTTGCCAAGGTCAAAGAAGGGCATTCAGTCATTGCTCGGTAAGATTAATTTCGTTAGAAGGTTTGTGCCCAACTTTGTTGAATTAGTCAAACATATAACTTGCATGTTGAAAAAAGGGGCTGAAGTAAAATGGACAGACAGTGCGAGAAACTCTTTTCAGGATATCAAGCAAGCGATCATCGAGTCTCTGATTCTGATCAGCCTAGATTACAGCAAGACTTTATATGTCTTTTCCTTTGCTTCCTATGACACGGTGGCAGCAGTCCTACTTCAGAAAGACGAGGAAAATGTTGATCATCCCGTGGCCTTCTTCAGCAAGACACTCAGGGATGCTGAGCTAAGGTATGACCCTATCGAGAAACAAGATTATGCTCTTATTAAAGCCTTAAAATCATTCAGGATTTATATCCTTCATTCAAAGGTCATCGCATATGTTCCTTCGTCTTATGTAAAAGATGTCTTGACTCAGCCAGACATCGATGGGAAAAGGGCGGGATGGATTGCAAAGATAATAGAATTCAATATCGACGTAAATCCCACCAAGTTGGTAAAAGGCCAAGGCCTCGCCAAGCTGTTAGCAGAGGAAAATCATAAGTTGCTGGATATTAATTTCATAGCAGCAATTTCAAAAAATTCGCAGACAGATTTGGCAGCAGAAGGGCAGCATGACAGTCAGCAAGTGGCAGAGCACTTGTCCTCCTGTCAATGGTATTCTGGCATCATACACTTTCTGCAAAAGCTTGAAGTTCCTCCTAAACTCAGTTTGACTCAAGCTCGATCTCTCAAGCTCAGAGCTATCAAATTTTGTATTTATAACAGCCTGTTATATTGGAGGGATCCTGCTGGTCTGCTTCTCAAGTGTTTAGATAAAGAAGAGTCTCTCAAAGTGACCCATTAGTTTCATTCAGCCGTCTGTGGTGGTCATCATTATTGGAAGACTACTGCCCATAAGATCGTGAGGGCCAGATATTATTGGCCTTTTCTCTTTGCTGATGTGTGCGCATTCGTCAAATATTATGATAAATGCCAAAGATTTACCGGTAAGCAGCAACTCAAATATTTACCCCTGAAGCCTATTGTCGTAAATGGCCCTTTCCAGCAGTGGGGTTTGGATTTTATCGGTGAAATAAATCCCGCATCCAGTGGCCAGCACAAGTGGATTTTGGTAGCCACCGATTACTTCACAAAGTGGATAGAGGCGATCCCTACCTGGAATGCTACACATCAGGTGGTCATAAAATTCCTCTATGAAAATATACTGAGTAGATTTGGATGTCCCAAGAGGCTGGTGGAAGATAACGCAGCAGTGTTTAAATCAGAAGAATTGGTAGATATGTGTGAGTCCATGGGCATCCAGTTGGTACACACGACTCCATACCATCCTCAAGGTAATGGCTTAGCTGAATTGTCAAATAAGAGCTTGATAAAAATCATAAGAAAACTCTTAGAAGAAAATAAAAAGAATTGGGATTCCAAATTGAAATTTGCTCTGTGGGCAGACAAAGTAACCATTAAAAAATTTATAGGAACTTCTCCTTTCAAGTTGGTTTATGGGACTGATGCGATCTTTCCTATCCAGATAGTGTTTCCTCTGGCTAAGTTCTTTCAGGAAGAGCAAACTGAGAAAAATGACATGGTAAGAAGGGTGATGGATTTGGTCGAATTGCAACAAGCTCAGGAACAGCTAGCGGACAAATCAGAAGCACATCAGATGTATATCAAAAAGACGTTTGACAGAAAGGCCAAGGTGGACAGTTTTCAGATCGGTGACTGGGTTCTGAAGTGGGATGCTCTTCGATAGGAAAAAGGCAAGCATGGAAAGTTTTATTCCTTATGGACAGGCCCTTTTATGATCACTCAGGTGCAAAACAATAACACTTTCATTCTGTAGAATCTGGAGGGTGAGGAAGTGTTCAGCGGCCCAGTAAACGGGTGGTTTCTAAAACTTTATTTCATCTAAGGCTGCAAATCCTAGACATTGTAAATAGTATTAGTTTTATTTTTCAATAACTCCATGTCCAATGGAACACTAGCAGATAGTTTAGTTTTTAGGTTCTTTTCTAGGAAAGGCATTGATTTTGTGGTTCTTGAAACCTCGCAGGGAGGTGTTCATCCCCAATAGGAGCCAGTGTTAACTCCTCAAATAAATCAGTAGATTTGTTTTGATTTTTAGATGATAGGTTGGTTCCTAAATTTGATTTCTAAATTTCTATCAATAGGTTAGAGACTCTGTTTTTCTAAAATAATCTCAAAAGTCATGTTGATTTTGGTTCGGTCAAGAAGAAAGCAAAATATCAGGTTTCGGTGGTTTAGGCGAGCCCACCGTGTGCTCATTAACCACCGAAAGTGTTCATTTTCGACAGAAAAGGGGGTCGAGGCAGAAGGCATGCAACCACCAAAAATGTTTGAACGGGCAGAAAGAAATCTCGTGCTTTCGCACGAGCCAATGTCAAAAATCGTTGCAATGATGAGGAATACAACCGCCGAAAGCTCGCATTGTGGGAGATGATGCTCATTCGTGGTGTTCATCTGAAAGGTTCGAAGCACCTACGTATTATCCCTCTCATTAATCATTTCAAATACACGTAGAGTGGTTATTGACAGGTATGATTATATGGGGTTCCCTCCATTTCAGTGGAAGATACATCAATCATCATTACCAGGTCATTCTTTCATTTGAAAACTCAAGATGTTATAGTGAAGCCCGAGGATCGCTGAAGATAGCTAAAAGCATGTGATTTTATCAGCAAATCGTGCTTTCAAAATCCTGATCCCGATTTCTCGGGCGATTCGCAAGGTGTCTCCGAGTTCAGCCATCATCTCGAGTCAAGGAAATCTGATCGGATCATCAGGTAAGACTGCAAGCTATTTCCTTTCAAAGTTTCATAAATACAATTTCCCCTGAAAATTTGAAGTTTCGGCTTTCCCCAGTTAGACTGTCATTCGAATGTGGGTCGGTATTTTAGTGAATTTATCAATCCTATGCTCTGTCAAAAGATTTCACCATTTGTTCATAAGTGATATCGACTGCATCCCTAGTTCTCAGAACCGTTGCCTCCCGAACATTTTTATTGCCCATAGTTTCAGACACAGTTAACATTGAGCCATGTCAAAAGTAAGTCCTGCTTTGAGATCCGAAGTAGATGGCATGTGGTATTTTGAAGATCATCCAGAGGTTGCAGAGTGTTTTAAATAGGTCAGAGTTTTCACATATTGTGAAAAATTGACAACCAACAAGTTGCTGAAGCATTTTCCCTCTCATACGATGGAAGGATTGGCAGAATAGGTAGGGAGGAGTTCATTATAGATGAAGCATCTATTGTCGAATACACAGGGTTTTCCAGAACAGAGGATTGTTGGTTTAAAACCTCTTCACCCTCAAATGTTGAATTCAGATCATATTTGTTGCCAGTGCATAAAACTTTGACTTGGAAGAAGGATATTCCTATGTCCTATCTTGAATCGAAGTGGCAGACCCTTATGAAGGCGATTTTGGTATACATCACCTGTGACGGGCACTATAACAGTGTGATGTACTACCATTTTAAATTGTTGAACCATTTCACAGGCAGATAACACTTAAACATACCTTATTTCTTTCATAGAACCCAGATTAAGATGGAAAAACAGGTAAAAACTCAGCCTACTAAAGTTATAAGCATAATATCACATCAGGGGTTGATTACCCTCCTTATCAAAGAAGCTCTTCAGAGGAAGAAAATAGAATGGAGTTTTTTCTTGTTCTGGAATGAGTTTCAGATAGAAAGACCTCCAGAGATAAAAGCAAAGAAGTAGTCACAGGAGGAGGAAAGGGATCCTACTCCCAAGAGTAGTCACAGGAGGAGGAAAGGGATTTCAATGCCCATGGATTCTATAAAAGCATCATCCAGCAAACAGGGAGGAATCAAGAAGAAATTAAAATTTGAAGACAGAAACCCTGTCACGGGAAAAAA
This sequence comes from Picea engelmannii, assembly GCA_009831015.1. NCBI lineage: Eukaryota > Viridiplantae > Streptophyta > Pinopsida > Pinales > Pinaceae > Picea > Picea engelmannii. The sequence continues at coordinate 54,312 of ML779485.1, read as the reverse complement.
CCCTCTCAATTTACCTTATAGTGACTCCGATTCAGAGCAGGGGGTGGAAAAAACACAGGACAACTTGCAGATCAAACAGGATGCAAAACTGAAGATAAATATACCTCCATTAAAGCCTTCAGAAACACATAGGAAATCACAAGCAGAAACTTCTTCAAGCAGGCCTAAGAAAGGTAAGACAAAGAAAATCAACATGCTTCTACGAGAGATTTATAAGATGGAAGTCCTAGAGAGGGTAATCAAAAAAGCAAACACAGACCTCACAGAGAGAAATGTTGAATTATTCAAAGAGAATCAAACTCTCAAAGAAAAACATAATGAAATCAAAGGTAGAAACAGAGAGTTGACTAGAGAGAATATGAAATTATACAGGCAACTCAGGATTCTAAGGCTCAAGCTAAAGGAGTTTGAAGCATCTGAAGAAAAACAAACTGTCTTGGACACTTTGGCCAATTTAGCTACAACTATAATAGATGTAACAGAATCCCCTACACAGTCACCAAAGGTTCGTAGATCTGCACGAATCAAGACTACAGTAGCTAAGAAAGTTTGAGTGTTAAAAAGGGATTCAGGACAAACATTTTTGCAATTTTGAAACTCTTCAAAGATTGAATTTCGGTGGATTAGGCAAGCCCACCATGTTCTCATTAACCACCGAAACAGGTGCTTTTGGTGGATAACTTATTCATAAATCTTCCCAGACAACCACCGAAAGCCTGTGTGTCCAGAATTTAATGAGTTTTTACACAGGTCAGGGATTTTTGATACAAAAAGATTTAGGATCTTTTCCAATAAGTGTCTAATGAATTATCAGGTCCATCCCAACAGTTATTTTTGACAAAGCATGGAGAAAAGAGGTATTTCAAAGGTCTATGGATACTTTCTGTTGAACAGAAAAACATGATACTTTGCTACATCAACAAACTCGACTTGGTCTCCATTTGAGAATTATCATTTAGCCTTGGAAGGCTGTTCTACACTGCATCAACAACCCACAAAGAGAGAAATCATGGATTGACCTCATTTTGAGGAAACATCCCACTTATTTTGCAACAGATTTTGAATAGCTATTTTTAGTTGATTTGATCCATGTTTTTAGGATCAAAGAACTAATTTGTAATGCTTTAAATATTAGAATAGAAGAGGAACCAAAGGTTCGACTTTGGAGACTTGTTCATACTATGTAACTCAGAACTTCTCATTTTCATATGAAGTAATACAAGCTTCTTTTTCCATAACCTATTCATATTTCACCTTCTCGTCTACTCTATATTTGCACTTGGATGTTTCATTCATTTTGTTATGCTTGTCTAATGCCAGATAACTGTCATCTTATCGCTGCATTCATAAGTTTAACTCTGCAAATATTTTTTTTGATTATTGTAATCGGCCATTCATATATGTCTATATGTGATTTTGTTGGTATAATAGTTATTTCTTCATCCATCACTTATTTGTCAACTCTCTGAACATTTTTGGTTGAAAGCCTTCTCCATCTTGATGTGTTTATGCATGATTTGAGTGAAAATTGATCCAGTCCTCCGACTTGTTCCAAATTCACACTTTTATTTAGAAAATTGCTTCAAAAAGAGTTAGTTACCAGGCATCTCTGACTTACAGCCTAGGAGAGTTTCCTGGAGTGATAACAGAAGGAGTGGGAGCCAGAGAACTTTGAAAATTAGAATTAGTAGATTTAGGATTGGTGTGAGTATTTGAATTGGATTTAGCATCAGTGTGAAAGGTACCAGTCACATCATCAACAACATGAGAAGTTGTTCGAGCTGTTGAGGTGGTGGTGGTATAAGGGTGAGGAACATCAGGCAATAAGTCGTAAAGAGTTCCCATTTGTGAATAAACGAGATCTAGATATTGAGCACAACTAATTTCCTTCTCTTCCATGACAACTCCACCCATGGAAATATCATGAGAGATTTTATTCACGAATGATTTGGTGAACCATTCATCCAATAACTGATTGGGAAGGTCAAGTTTCAACAACCAAGGTGGCATCACGATGTGTTTCATATAATTGCAATAGATACAATAGACGTTCTTCTTCGATAGAGGTGTTTGGGAGAAGCTCAACAACTAGATTAAAAAATGGTATCTCACATTCAATCGGTACGACAACTTTGATACCATACACTAATTGAAAAGGCATAAATCTCGTGGCTAACTTCATGGATGTCCGATAGGCCAATAATGCTAAAAAAAAAATTGCGTGCTAACTTGTCTTGTGAATTCCTATTATTCGTCGAAGCATAGTGATAAGAACCTTATTTATCGCTTCAAATTGGCCATTGGCCTTTGGATATTAGGGGGTTGAGTTTTCATTCCAAAGACCCAAATTTTTGGTAAGCTCGGACATCATGAAGTTTAAAAAATGGCTACCATGATTAGTGACGATATCTTGTGGGATTCCAAATCGAGTGATGACATGATTGAATATGAACACGATTGTAGTTTTTCTGGTATTATCAAATGTAGGCATCACCTCGGCCCATTTCGTGAAATACTCCATGGTTACAATGATGTATCCATGCCCTCCGACTAAGTGAGGGTTACATGTCATGAAATCAATAACGCATTTTGCGAAAGGACCAATGGAAACTATAGGGTGTAAAGGAGTTGAATGAGATCTTATATTGTTTTTGTATGCTTGACAAGCATGGCAGTTTTGGACGATAGTTATATAGTATTTAAAAAAAGAAGTCCATAAGTACCCTTATTGTAAGAGTTTTTGGGAAGTGGCATACCCATATATATGACCACCACATGCTCCAGAGTGGCAGGCATTCAAATATTTCTCAACCTTATCAAAGGTGAGACAACGTTGGAAAATAGAGTCAACACCACGATGATAAAGAGTATCACCAAGAATTATGTATTGACGGGCTTGATATCGTATGCGACGATGGTCATTACTAGAGAGGTCGGGCTGGAAAGTTTGAGTCTGGAGATAAATGATAATATCTCCATACCAAGCATCATCGAAACTGATCAGAAAAAGGGATTGATCGAGTAAGGAATCCTCTGCCACATTGTCTGTCTCAGCGGAGGGAAGGTCACATATCAGTTCGGGAAAAACCAATGACTTCTTAGACTTAGCACGTTCAAACTCTAAGTCAAACTCTTGGAGAATAATGATCCATTTGGAGTACTTTCCCCCTAGCAATTGGCGTGTAAGGATATGTTGTATAGGGTTACAATCAAAAATGACAGTGGTCTTGCATAATAGGATATAGTGACAAAAACGTTGGACAACTTGAACAACTAGCAAGGCTATTTTCTCCACATGTAGGTACTTGGATTCGGTGGTCGTGAGACCTCGACTCAAATATTAAATTACATTTTTTTCATGCAAATCATCTTCTTGGAATAAAACCATGGAAATGGTAGAGTCTGAGGCAAAGAGGTAGAGGAAATAGTTTCAATTGTAATCCGGTGGGAAAATCATAGGTGTACATGTGACATAAAGTTTCAAAGCTTCGAAGGATTTATTGGTAGTCTCGTCCCATACAAATTCATATCCCTTCTTCAATAGTCGAGTAAATCCTAGCGTTAGCTCAGTTTAATTTGGAAAGAATCGATGCAAAAAGTTTGCCTTCCCTTGCAAACTTTGAAGCTGGTGTAAAGTGGAAGGAGGAGGTAGATTAAGGATAAAATCAACCTTTAGAGGATAAACCCTAATTCCATGAAGTAACACAATAAATCCTAGAAGTAGGCTAGACTCCACACAAAATCCATAGTTGTGTGTTTTTAAACATATACGATAGAAATGATAGCGAAAGAAAATGGCTCAAAGTTGTGTTGGGTGGTCTTCACGAGTTATGGAATGCATCGGCAGGTCATCAAGATACAGTTGGACAATGTTCTTGATATCGTGAAAAGCATAAGACATGACACGTTTAAAATTCGCACCATGGTTCTTCAAACCGAAAGAAATTTTCTGGTAGGCAAAGGTACCCCAAGGGAAAATGAAAGCAGTTTTGTGTTGATCCGCAGGTAAAATCTAAATCTGATTATAGCCGGAGAAACAGTCCATTAAAGACAATATTTCACTCCTAGGGAAATCATCGACTATCTGGTCGACAAAGAGGGTTGGAAAGTTGTCCTTAGGACAAGATTTATTGATATTCCTATAATTGACGCATACATGGATCATGCCTTGCTTATTAGTGACCAGAACGAGATTGGATACCCAATCGGTTAAATCCACAAGATAGATAAATCTAGCCTTGATAATTTTTTCAACTTCAAGCTTGATGGCGCTGACTTTATGAGGGTGGACTGGGTGAAGTCTCTGTTGAATGGGTTTAGCGTCTAGATAGGTCTTAATTTCATGTACAATGATATCAGGGTCAATACCCGACATCTCTTCATAGATCCAAGGGAAAACGTCATGAAATTATTGAAAAGGGGACTTATAAGTGATGACCTCATCAGTGGAACATGAAGCTCCGATGTGAACATTTTTGACAACTCCAGGTTTAATGGATATTTCAAGATGAACGGTGGGTGAAATGTTACTCAGGTTCCCTTCATATCGCACATCGTGTGTTGACTTGGGAATAGAGGAAATGTTGACAACGGTCGACGTAGTCGAAATTCGTTGGTAACTCTCTATGGTGTGTTGTTCGAGGAAGAGAATGGAATGATAATGTCCATCATCCCATGGGGTGTCTTCCATGGACATAATGGACATAATCATCTTGTCCGTAGTAAATATGACGTGAAACAGATCGGTAGATGAGTCACCAAGAGAGGAATTAGAAGGGGTTGTCGATTGAATAACATGATAAGTGAATTTAACCAAACTTAAGGTCATTTTCTCGCCATAGCGAAGATAATCACTGTGGTCGAGTACTATCCATGGTTCATAAGACATGGGGATTTCATGAACAGAGGTAGAAATCATGTTGATTGAGGCGACAAAAGGAGGTGGAATGTCGGGTGGTGGGACTGGGAACGTACCCATCAAAGTTGAATCTTTCAGAAGTCCCACACTAACATTCTCATACCCAAGAGGTGTCTTCAATATGAATGACATGTTGCTAGTATGAGAATAAAAGTTAAAAATGGCCAGCTGGTCAATAGTAACCACTTTTCCTTGATGTGGGAAATGTAACATGTGGAAAAGTGTGGACACAATTCCACGCATGGAATCAATCCAGCTACGACCAAGTAAGAGGTTATAATCGAGAGGCGCATCAAAGACCTTGACCTCGACATTGACCGATTTTCCTTCCAACATAATAGAAAACGAGGGAAGAACACCATAGGGTTTAAAACCAGAGCCATTCAAGGCCTGGGCCCTGTAGTGTGTCATGTGACTCAGTGAGGGGAGGAGAGGCAATGGATTTCCAATAGGTAATAGACATAACGCACATTGAGGCACCCTCATCAATAACAGTTTTGTAGACATTCTTTTTCTCTATGAAAACTTGTATCTGAAATGCTAACTGAGGAGGTATCCTTGGAATGTGATCTTCCATATCAAAGATTATCAAATTTGTATCTGTGGGGTCAATTCCACCGATGGTTTTTAACAGTGCCTTCCATTGATAGAGACAACTTTGAAGGACTTCGAGAGTTGACATCATGGAGGGTGCTTGCACCACATCTTCTACAATACTGTAGTTCTAAGCAGTACACGCATGAGGATTAAAGGTAGACTTTTGAACAACTCCCTTGGGAGGGGGCAGAGAACTATATTGGGGCCTGGTCGTTTGAGATGAAGAGGATTGTTGGGAGGTGAAATTGAGGGAGGTGGTTGAACCAATGATAGTGGTAAATTGTCAACTTTCTCCTTGGAAGGAGAATAATCTTTGGCCCAAGTGGTGATGGCAAGGTCGTTCTTCTTAGAATCACTAGTACACATAAGGACATATGAAGTGGTGGAAGGAGAATGTTGGTCATGGAGGACCATTTGGGCCTGCTATTGAGAAGGGAAGGGCTGAGACAGAACGATAGGTGTAGGAGGTTTTTCGATCCCTTGAAGGAACTGAGTGACCTCGACGCATCTTGGACAATCCTTCTTGTAGTGATCGTCACAACAAATAAGGCAAGGATATCGAGGTTTACGCTTATCCTTTTCATCAGAAAGTTGTGTTTTGTTTTTCTCGGATTGTGGACTATTAATATTTTTATCCTCCTTATTCCTACCCTTTCCTTTTTTAGATTTATTTTTTCTGGCAGGGGTAGATTGAACGGAGTTAGCCTCATAAGTTTTGTTGGTGGAAGGAGTGGGAGTCAGAGAACTTTGAAATTTTGTTAAGAACCAAATATCAATATATCATATAAAAACCTCAGAAAAAGTACTCAACGCCTTGAAAAAGAGATTATTTCATATAATAAGCCTCTTTGAGGGGGAAACCTCCTTTTACCCCACTTAAATGTTCAAGTACAAGATGATTCCAAATGAAAATGTCTCCTTGGTATATATAGGAGACTAGGAGGTATAATTACAACTAATGGAATAAATCCAACATAAATAAAATAACATTACTAATCTAATATGCCCCAATTAAGGGGTAATGAGCCAGTATTAGGGCTCACCATGATGACACTCTTTCCTTCAGACTTCGGTAAACCTATGATGAAATCCATGGAAACCTCCTCCCAGTGCTGACTTGGAATGGATAATGGTTGTAAAAGACCTCGGGTCTTAATTGTTTCCACCTTATTTTGTTGGCAAACCAAACATTCTGCCACAAACCTTTGAACATCAGTTTTAAGGCCATCCTAAAAAAAATCCTTCTTGACTCTATGGTAGGTTTTCAAAAATCCTGAGTGACCTCCTACTAGAGAGGTGTGCAATTCCAATAGTACCTTTTGTTTGAGTTGGGATCTCTTACATAAATATAAGCGATCTTTGTACCATAGTGAATCATTTTTCCATGTAAATGTATCTGATGCATTGGAATCTTGTTGCAACCTTTGAATGAGAGTCCACACTTTTTAGTCATTCTTCCATTCATCCATTTCTTCTATTATCCAATCGGGTTGGATGATCGAGATATCACAGAGAAAGGCCTCAACATATTCATCCTTTCTTGAGAGTGCATTTGCCACAACATTTTTCTTCCCCTTTTTATAGATGATTTCAAAAGCATAACCCTATAAGGATTATAATCAATATAAATGGATTAATATATTAAATGAACTATATACAAAGTAAACATGTTAAAAAATCCTCCCTTACTGGGAACAAAAATTTCATCGTTCTACACCGGGATACATTCTTTACTCAACGAACCCCGATCAGTGAACCTGTTTGATCCTTCCTATTTTCTCTCATATCTCTATACAAATGGACCAATCTAATCCACTCTATCTAATGGACATAATTAGTAGTTAACTGATCTTCAATATTTTTACCAAGCTCTTGTTACTAAGAATTCTGATTTGCTTCTACCATGCATATCAAGTCATGAGTTTGTACGATACTTAGAAAATCTTCTATCTAATTGGACGGTGATTTAATGATGACCCTCCATGGATTCGCCTATATAAGTTGCAGCTAGAGTTGCAAATATTAGATATTGAATACCGCTCGTAAATAATCCCATGAACATTACAGGTATAGGAACTACTGACGGTACTGGAGAAACAAGAACGACAACTACCAATTCGTCAGCTAATATATTTCCAGAAAGTCGAAAACTAAGTGATAAAGGTTTTGTAAAATCCTCTAAGATGTTAATTGGTAAAAGTATTGGGATTGGTTTAATATATTTACAAAAATAATCTAACCCCTTCTTTGCAAGACTTGCATAGAAATATGCTACTGACGTAAGCAAAGCTAGAGCAACTGTAGTAATAATATCATTTGTAGGTGCAGCTAACTCCCCATGAGGTAATTTTATAATTCCCCAAGGAAGAAGAGCACCTGACCAGTTAGAAACAAAGATAAATAGAAACAGAGTTCCAATAAAGGGAACCTAGGGACCATATTCTTCCTCCCCAATCTGAGTTCTGGTCAAGTCCTGAAAAAATTCGAGAATATATTTGACAAAATTTTGACCACCGGTAGGAATGGTTTGTGGATCTCAAACAACTATGGTAGATGAACCTAATAAGACAACAATTACAACCAAAGAAGTTATAAGTACCTATGCATGAACTTGAAACCCCCCGATTTGCCAATAAAAATGTTGACCCACCTTATAACACAATCAATAACTCTCTTCATTTTCAATTGGGTCTTTCTTTAACTTCTTTGGGGGTTGTAACTTCCTTGGTAGCTCAACACATGTATTCTTTACCCACTTATGCATTCATAGCACAAGACTTCACCACCCAAGCTGCATTATATACTCATCATCAATACATTGTCAGGTTCATTATGACAGGGGCCTTTGCTCATGGAGCTATATTCCTCATTAGGGATTATAATCCAGAGCCTAACGGGGAAGGCAGAGTCACTATCCTCCACATCCTTATCCTTAAGAGAGGGAAGGGTAAGAACACCTTAAATCCCTTAGGGGTGAGAGTGTACCTATCCTTCCAACTACCTTAAGAGAGGAAAGGGGAAGGAGAGGGTTTATAGGCCCGATCATATGGTATCGGATCAATATCGATCGATGAGAAATACTAATCTACCTGCCCTATTCCAATGTTCCCCATAAACTGCTTGAATCGAGGTTATCGATCCCCTTTTTGTGGAAGTAATTCTCTCTTGCAAAGAACCCATTTCCGTGGCAAGAGTTGGCTAATAACCCATGGCAGAAGGCATTCTACCTAATAGGGAAGATACCTCTGATCCCTCTTGGACAAAGCGAAATATGTTATCAATAAATAATAGTATGTTTTTCTGATTGACATCTTGGTTATCCATTTTTGTTGTTCTTCTAAAGATAGTCTTTGTTCCAAGAAGTATTTAAGACTATCATGATCTGTTTTGACCTTGAAGTGCCTACCTATTAGGTAAGGATGTGATTTCTTCAATGCATGTAGTATTTCCATCATTTCCTTCTCATAAATGAGTTTGTGTAAGCCCTTTCCCTTGAGTGGTCGACTTTCAAAATATTGGGGCCTTCCTTCTTGCATTAGGACAACACCAATTCCATTTCCCAAGGCATCACATTCCACAATAAAGATTTTTGTGAAGTCTGGAGTGGTCAAGACAGGAGCTTTTCATATCACCTCTTTAAGTTGTTCAAAAGCTTTAGTTGCCTCTGGAGTCCATGAAAATGCATCCTTCTTAGTTAGTGCCGTTAAAGGTGCTTCCATTCTTCCATAGTTCCGAACAAACTTGCAGTAGTAACCTGTCAAACCCAAAAATCCTCTAAGATTCTTCAATGTTTTGGGAATCATCCAGTCCATCATGGCCTTAATATTGTTAGGGTCTACCTTGACACCTTCATGAGATACAATATGACCCAAATACTCTACCTCCTTTACTCCAAAGAAACATTTGGATGGTTTGGCATATAGTTGTTTCTCATTTATTAGTTGTATCACCTTGTGATCATGTCGCACATGATCCTCCCAAGACTTGCTATATCTTAGTATATCATCAAAAAATACTAACACAAATTTTTGAAGGAAGGGCTTGAAAATGGAATTCATCAACCCTTGGAATGTGGAAGGTGCATTTGTAAGGCCAAAAGGTATGACCAAAAATTCATAATGGCCTTCATGAGTTCGGAATGTTGTTTTTGGGATATCTTCTTCCTTCATTATGATCTAATGATACCCTAAACGAAGATCCAATTTTGTGAAATAGATTGCTCCATGTTGTTCATCTAACAATTCATCAATGACGAGAATGGGAAGCTTATCTTTAATAGTGATCTTGTTGAGCTCTCTATAATCTGGACACATATACCATGAGCTATCTTTCTTGAATACCATTATCACTAGTTCATAGTAAGAACTTTGGCTAGGTCTAATAATGCCAGCCTCTAACATTTCTTCTACCATGTGCTCAATTTCACTCTTCTAGATGTAAGGATATCTATATGGCCTAATATTAGGAGGAACACTCCCATGAATTAGGTGAATTTCATGATCCTGATTTCGAGTGGGTGGAAGACCTTTGGGAATATCTTCAAATACTTTGGAATGCTTGCCAATGATCCCTTGGAGATCTTGAGGAATAGATGGCTTAGATGTTTGAACATCTAGTGAGCATAGTTGTGCAATAATGCCTTGATGCTCCTTTTTCAATAATTGTTTCATTCCATTAGAGATTATCACCTTACCGGGTTTCCCTGTGATACCTCTTAACTCAATTTATTTTCCTTTCAATGAAAATTTCATGAAAAGTTCTTGAAAATTAAAAGCCATTGTTCCTAATGATTGTAACCATTGGATTCCTAGTACAACATCTACACCACCCATGGGTATATAAATCATTGTACTATTCATTACATATTCCCCCATAGTAATATTGATCTTATTGCATTTTCCTAAGCTATTGATAGTTCCTCCATCTGCAATCATTACTTGAAACTCTAGCACTGGATATACAAAGCAATTGAGAGCTTTGGATAATTTATAGTGAATGAAACTATGAGTACTGCCAGAATCATTTAGGACTATTAACTTTTTCTTTTTTGATGTATCCTTTGATCTTGAGGGTTTGAGGAGTGTTAATTCCATCCAATGCATTACACGATATCGTGGGAGTCAATTCTTCAAATGAAATTTCTTCTACGTTTTCATCTTGAGATGGTTCTTGTTCTTGTTCTTCTTCCTCTTCACAATCTATGTAGAATAATTTCTTCTCACCACACTTATGTCCCTTATTGTACTTTCTATCACAATTAAAGAATAAATCTTTTGCTTTTCTTTCCTCCAATTATTGAGGTGTCAACCTTGTAGGTTGAGGTGTTTTAGAATAAGGAGTATTGTTCTCTCTATAGATGTTAGGATTGGTCCTTCTAGTAGCCATAGACATATTTTTATTTTCAACATTTCTTGCCACCGTAAATGCATTCTCCAATGATTTGGGTTCCCAGAGGAGAACCTCATGTTGAATGTTATCCTTTAAAGTTCCTATGAATACATCAATCAAGTGCTCATCTGGAATATTGGTTACCTTTATATTCAATCTTTGGAAGTTCTCAATGTGCTTGGTAATTGAACCCTTTTGCTTGAGATTTATCAATTGGCTAAAGAAGGTATTGCTCCTTGTATCCACATAGTGTGCTTTCATTTCTTCTGCAAAAATTGTCCAAGTGATGAGTGATTTGTGAGAACAAATCCATCGATACCATACAAATTGAGTAGGTTATAAATATAAAGAAGCAATTCATACCTTTTGTGTATGTGGCACATTATGTAGATGAAATAATTGCTCCATCTGAAGTATCCATGTGATTTGGTCCTTTCCATCAAACTTCCTCATATCGATATTAGGAACGTGGTTGGTCTTAAACCCAAAGTTGGAGTTTCTCCATTCTTGATTCACCTTCCTTGTGTCTTCATCATGAATTTCATGGGATGCATTTTCACTTTCAGGTGTCTTCTCTGTTATGAAATTTTTCAATACTTCCATGATCTCCTCTTTTAAACCATCCATCTTTTCCTCCAACTTAGCTTCCATCTCTTGTAGTTCATCTTTTGTTACTATATTCTTTTGTAAATCATTTATGTCCCTATGCATTTCTTCACCTTCATAAAGAGTCCAAGTAGGATTTTCTAGAGGCTTATTTTGTGTAGAAGTTCCCTTTTTGGGCGGCATGTTAGCCAAGTATCACTTTTGAACCTTGATTTTGAGGTGGTTCTGCTAGACAATCTTTATTCTGTTGTATCTCCCAATTTGCGACCCTTATGGGTATGGAACTTTCTTTTATGTATCTATCTGATATTTATTCTCTGTAATGCCACAGGTCTGATCAAAATTGGATGTGCCAAGTGAAATTTATGGTAACTTCCCCACAACTTGTCGTTTTTTGGCCTTTCCAGGAGATCTCACTTGTATAGCGTGCCCTGCACAAAATAATTGATAAAAAAATCTGAAACTCATACCATAAGTACTACAGACTGTCCAAGATCCAATGAAACTAGTCCCACTCAACTTGGATACTCTAGGAAGAAGTTATGATTGTTTTACCTGGAACACCTTCTTGAGACTAGTCAATAGGACTAGTCAGATACCCTATCTTATATAGGGTGTATATAAAAATTTAAGATGAACCAGAAGCTGAAAATTTTACCAAAGATACCTTACTAATTTCTGTGAATATCCTCCAAATTTCAGTGTCTGAAACGTTACAGAAAATGTTTTATAGCGAAAATTCTGCAATGGCTCAATCCAGGATGATTCCATAACCCTATCTTGTACAGGTTATATCTCCAAAAGTATATGGACTCAAGAGATGAAATTTTTACCCAACGTACATTGATCCATCTACTAAATATAATCTAATACGTTCCTTCTAAAACATTGTAGAAAACAATTTATAGCGAAAATTCCAAGGTCTCTCAGATGTAGCCGCGAAACCCCAAGACCTTGAGCTCTGATACCATATGTTAAGAACCAAATATCAATATAGTATAGAAAAACCTCAGAAGAATTACTCAAAGCCTTGAAAAAGAGATAATTTCAGATAATAAGCCTCTTTGAGGGGGAAACGTCCTTTTACCTCACTTAAATGTTCAAGTACAAGATGATTCCAAATGAAAATGTCTCCTTGGTATATATAGGACACTAGGAGGTATAATTACAAATAATGGAATAAAGCTGACATAAATAAAATAACATTACTAGTCTAATATTCCCCAATTAAGGGGTAATGAGGCAATATTAGGGATTAACAAAATTAGAAGTAGTAGATTTAGGATTGGTGTGAGTGGCTGAACTGGATTTAGCATTAGTGTGGAAGGTACCAATCACATCATCAACAACATGAGAAGTTGTTGGGGATGTTGAGGTGGTGGTGGTAGAAGGGCGAGGAATGTCAGGAAGTAAATCATAAAGAGTTCCCATTTACAAATAAACAAGATCTAGGTACGGAGTGCGACTAATTGCCTGTTCTTCCATGAAAACTCCACCCATGGAAATATCACGAGAGATTTTATTCATGAACAATTTGGTGAACCATTCATCCAATACTGATCCGGAAGGTCAATTTTGATCAAACGTCATCTTATTCCCCACTCATGGATGTGATCGAAAATATGAGTGGTCGAATTTTTCTTAAAGGAACTCAAAATCTCGGTTCTTGTCTCATAGCGGATTGAAAGTTGGTAATGTGTGAGAAACGCCATGGCTAGTGTATTGAATTCATTGAAGAAGCCTTGTGGTAATTCTATATACCACTTTGCAGCCAAACCCGTAAGAGTTCGTTGGAAGAGTCGTAACCGAATGGAGTCATCCATTAAATACTTGGACAAACTCCAAAGCTGAAAAGTCATAACATGATTGTTTATGTATTCTCTCGGTTTATGGTCAAATTTGGGAATGTTGGAGGGTAACTTGGTCGCTATAACATGCCAATGGGAAGAATGTAAGATAGGGTCATTCAAGTTCTAGACAAGTTGGGTAGATCCAAAGTGGCTAAAAAGGGTAACTATCTATTCACGTGAGGATACTGGTGAATTTGGGGAGGAAGTCCCATCCGTATACCAATAGGACCGTAAGCAGTCTGTGTGTAAGGCGAAGGTCCTGAAAAATTCAGACGTGGATACAGAGGCCTGTAGCCCATAGGTTTGGGTTGATTAGAGATGTTCCCTTGAAAAGGGACACTAGAATGAACGTTTGAACCCCAAATTGGATTTGACGACCCTAGATATGGCTGGCGAAAACTAGGGGGTACAAAAGAGTTAACTTGATTTTGTTGCCCCCCAAACGATTGTGGAGGTCCCTAGGCAAGAAGGTTTTAATACTGGGCTAGCGATCCCGATATATTCTGTCCATAGGGTGGGTTGTAACCTCCAACCGAGGGTTGTTTTCCAAGAGAAGGATGTGCCCCAATTTGAGTTTGACTCCCAAATTGAGGTTTCCCCCCAGTGTTAGATTGCCCTCCAATGGTAATATGATAACTAGAAGTGAACTGATGATAGGTGCCTCCAATTGGAGTGGAGCCACTAGGGCCAAATCCACCAAGAAAAGGGGGATAATACCTTCCAGAGAGAACCTGGGAAGGTGTAGGAACACAACTAGTAGCATTATACCCAAGGGGAACAAAACGTCCAGAACCTCTGGATGGAACCTAGGCAGAGATGGGAATAGAAGTATTCAAAGAATGATACTCAAGAGGAAGTGATGGGATAGGTCTAGATGAAAGTGGTGTACCAATGGGATATTAACTAACCACTATATTCCCAGTAGGAATGGTTGTAGTATGTGGGATCATAGTATAATGGTCCATATGGAGAGAAAAATTCCAGCTAGGACCAACTGACTATGTGTTCGAAACGACAATGATATTGCTAGTTGTACCAGCAAAATTTTCTAGGGGTACTGTGTAGGTAATAGATGATTCGGGTAGGCTCACTCGTACGTTACCGTAAATACCCCGCATCGTGTGGGGTGGGGATAGAAAAGCTTCACCCAAAACAATGGATTTCTCTAAACCACAGACTGTGTAAGGCCCAGTTGGTGCTCCATAAGTTTCAACAACAAGTTCTCCCGATGATTTCATCTGGAGAATATGTCTCTCATACCCAGAATATGGTAACAGAGTTTGAGGAAGACAAAAATCCTCTAGAGAATCGAAAATGATTCGAAAATATTCTAAAGAAGTAAAACATTTCATTTGTATTTTTATGTTATCCTAGATGCTCAAGTGATCCCTCCAGTGAATTAGGAAGCAAGGGGAGGTAACCTTTCGGATCCTTCAGGGGTAGTCCTTGTATCCTACGTGAACAACGTGGAGGGCCAATATTCGATGAACCAAAAATTGTACGGAAAAAGTCTATGGCCAAACTACGAAAAAAAACAACACTTGCTAATAAAATCTAGATATCAATCCAAGCAAACAAAACTTCTTATTTTGAATTCACTAGTTGGCGATGAAATCCAACATCACAAAGTCAAGACAAGAATGGGATAGGATAGAGCGGGAGGAAAAGTTACGTTGACGACTTTCTTAATGAACTTACACCATGGTGCAAGATCCCACACATAATCGTGGGTATACCCTCCAAGGAGCCCGATTGAGTCTGGCCAACGTCGATTCTAGGTACCGTGAAGACTTTCCCCTCCATAGTCACCTCATGTAAGACCCTAAAAATATAGGCTGATAAGGTTACCAAGAACAATAGTGATGCCTAGGGAAATAGTCGACAGTCTAAACCACGTGAAAAGGTAGGGTATCTAGCCTGAAATCAACTTGAGAAGCTTCCATTAATCATTGTGGGTATACCTTCAAGCGACCCCCATAATATGTGAAATCTCTACACCAAGACCAACAAAATAGGGTGAGTAACTCTGCCAGTCTCTATGCGACCTCGTGATTGACCCTTGTGTTAGAAGGGCTTCCCAGGACAAAATATTGCAAATGGACTTGACCAGTCCCTATCATAATATGAGATTGTGTGTTTTATGCTTTGGAGATTGTGCCTCACAACCTATTCCAAAGCACTAGCCTAGCTAATGTTGGTGTAAAAGAGCCCTAGAAAATAAAAGTTATAAAGTAAATTTTATAATTAGGTAGTGTTTTAGAGGTTGTTGTTGATGCAAGAGGAATATAGAAATGAAACCAATGTTGTACAAGATCTTGACCCAATAATATGAAAATAGAGATGAATGATGTAATATTTCATTCAATGAATTCTATCTACAGTAGGGAGAAGATATCTTTCTGGAAACACAAAAGTTACAAAACGTACTGTCTTTTTCTTGAATAAACATAATTTCAAACAATCATAAGTAATGAAATTTCTCAATTTTCTCTTCTAAAAAAAAAATTCAATGCAAAAACTTTCTTATGAATGATTAATTAAAAGAATAAATGAATTTAAATTATTTTTTTCTAAAACCAAATCAGGGGTATAATGAAAAAAGGACAAGTAATCAAAGAAAATTGATACACTCAACAAGCGCCCAGATCAAACTTTCAATGAAGATGAAAGTAAAAATGACAAGAAAGTGTTTCATCAAAGGCAAATGAAAAATGACTTTCCAGTCAACAAGAAATCTAGAAAATGTAATCAATCCAAAACTTTAAATCTAATCAAAATACTTTTAATCAATAAAGCACTCAGATGCAAAATTAAAGACTATATCCTTGCTGATAAAAATTAAGAAGTAAAATTGGAAAAAGTTAGTAAGAAAGGCGTTTGATCTCCGAAAACCAATCAACAACAAGTTTCAAACTCAGAAGACAGTCGAATATTGGCATTAAAAGTTCCTCCCATCTCATCAAAGAAATGTTGGGCATCAAAAGGTGACAAGACTCAATCCAAAAAAAAATCACGGATGCCGCTGCAACCTAGCAGAAGGTTACAGTGCGGAAATCAACAGTTTCCATAGGTTAGCAACAGGTAGGGTGCAAAAATTTCACACTGGGATAAACAATAGCGTGCGGAAATCAAAGGTTTCCTCAGCTGTATATAGAGTATAGTGCGAAAGTGTCTGTAAAAAAAGAAATTTTGGAAATAAGACAAAGGGTCTAAGTGAAATTTTAGATACAAAGAGTCTGGATGGATCCCTTACAGACTCAGAGATTGAATTAAAGTGAAAAAGGTAGGCTAAAAGAAAATGGCCAAAAAAAAACCACAAACAAGTATATCCCCAATGGAGTTGCCAATTTTGTTATTAGATAAATCAGTGAATGCCGACATAAACTAATCTCCCTAGATCCACCTGGATCTAGAACAAAACAACACGGGACATGACGCTTTCCCTAGATTACAATCATTGGATTTACTAACAAAGATATAAGGAAGAAATATTTAAATGTATGTCACTCATTCCTTCTTTGGTAGTAAATCCAATTATTGTAATCTAGGGAAAGCGTCATGTCCCATTTGGTTTTGTTCTAGATCCAGGTGGATCTAGGGAGATTAGTTTATGTCCGCATTTACCGATTTATCCAATAACAATATCCATATTTTTACTTCCAACATTTCTTGCCACCCTAAATGCATTCTCTGATGATTTGGGTTCCCAAAGGAGAACCTCATTCTAAATGATATGCCTTAAAGTTCCTATTAATATGTTAATCAAGTGCTCATCTCGAATATTTGTTACCTTTATATTCAATCTTTGGAAGTTCACAATGTGCTCTGTAACTGAACCCTTTTGCTTGATATTTATCAACTGGATAAAGAAAGTATTTCTCCTTGTATGCTCATAATTTGTTATCATTTCTTCCGTGAAAATTGTCCAAGTGACGAGTGATTTGTGAGAACAAAGTGATCGATACCACACAAATTGATTGGGTTCTAAATATAAAGAAGCAATTTGTACCTTTTGTGTATGTGGCACATTATGTAGAAAAAATAATTGCTCCATCTGAAGTGTCCATGTGATTGGGTCCTTGCCATCAAACTTCCTCATATTGATCTTAGGAACATGGTTGGTCTTCATCCCAAATTTGGAGTTTCTCCAATTTTGATTCATCTTCCTTGTGTACTCATCATGAATTTCATTGGATACTTTTTCAGTTTCATGTGTCCTCTCTATTAGGAAAATTTTCAATCCTTCCATGATCTCCCTTTTTAAACCATCCATATTAGTATCCATTATTTCCTCCAATTTATCTTTAGTTGAATCTATCATCCCTTGTAGTTCATATTTTGTCACTGTCTTCATTTTTAAATCATTTATGTCCCTACGCATTTCTTCACCTTCATCAAGAGTCCAAGTAGGAATTTTTCGAGGCTTATTTGGTGTAGAAGTTCCCTTTTTTGGTGGCATGTTGGCCAAGTATCACTTTTAAACCTTGATTTTGAGGTGGTTCTGCTAGAAAATCTTTCTTTCGATGTATCTCCAAAATTTCAAGCCTTCTGGGTATGCAAATTTCTTTTTTGTAGTTCTTTGATATTTCTTCTCTGCAATGCCATAGGTCTAATAAAAATTGGACATGCCAAGTTAAATTTACGATAACTTTCCCACATCTTGTTGATTTTTGGCCTTTCCAGGAGATCTCACTTGTATAGAGTGCCCCGCACAAAATAATTGATATAGAATTCCGAAACTTGTACTAGAAATTTTAAATACTTTCCACTATGCAATGCAACTACTCTCACTCAATTTGGATACTCTAGGAAGAATTTATGATTGTTTTACCCATAACACCTGCTTGAGACTAGACAATAGGACTAGTAAGATACCCTATCTTCCACAGGGTGTATCTACAATTGTTAGATGACCCAAAAGCTGAATTTGTTTTATCAAAAATACCTTAATAATATCTGTAAATATCCTCAAGATTTTAGTGTTTGAAATATTACATAAAACATTTTATAGAGAAAATTTTGTAATGACTCAATTCAGGATGATTCTAGAACCCTATCTTACACATGATATATCTCTGAAAGTATAAGGCCTCTAGAGATGAAATTTGAACCCATCGTACCTTCATTCGTCTACTAAATATCCCCCAAGGGGTTCCTTATGAAACATTCTAGAAAAAAAAATTATAGTGATAATTCCCAGGTGTCTCAGATGTAGCAGTGACACCCCAAGACCTTGAGCTCTAATTCCATATCTTAAGAACCAAATATCAATATAGCATAGAAAAACCTTAGAATAAGTACTCAATGCCTTAAAAAAAAGTTAATTTCAGATAACCTCCTTATACACCACATAAATTTCCAAATACAAGATGATTCTAAATGAAAATTTATCCTCGGTATATATAGGAGACTAGGAGGTACAATTACAACTAATGGACCTAAGATAACATAAATAAAATAAAATTACTAATGTAATATGCCCCAATTAAGGGGTAATGTGCCACTATTTATGGCTTAACGTTCCATTCCATGCCATGCCATTTCATGCCTTTCCTTGCCTTTCCATGATTTTCCATTCATTGTCTTTCCATGCCTTTCCTTTCCTTTTCATGCCACATCATTCCTTCCATTTCCTTTACTATACTTACCTTTCCTTCCCTTGCCATGTCATGCCATGCCTTTCTATGCCATGCCATGCCATGCCTTTCCTTTTCTTTCCTTTCCTTGCCAAGCCAGGCCTTTCCTTGCCATACCATGTCAGGGAAAGCATTAAGTTAATTTAATAAAAAAGTAAAGGCATTCATGTATCATACCTTATTTTTCGCCTAAAAAAATAATGCTTGTAGTAAATGAAAAACTTCAATACGTAAAAATTAGAATCAAAGGATTCATTAAGAATCAAATTATACAAATTGGTATCCCATCTATCTTAGATAAAAATACTTGCTTGAGAATTTCAGTGTCAAAACATAATCTCTCTTTATTCATATATCTAAGGTATTTTCATAGTTGTGAAACATGGATTATCTTTATTAATAGGATTTACCTAGACCTAGACCTAGGCCTAGACCTTGCCTTTCCTTTCCATGTCTATATTTTCTTAGCCTTTTCATGTATTTCATTGGCTTGCCTTGCCTTTCCTTCCTTTTCCTTTCCTTGCATTACCATACCCATACCTAGACCTATACCAAAACATTTACTTGTCATTCCTTTCCATGTCCCTGAATGGCTTGAGGAAGAGAGTTGCAACTCGCGATAAAACTCCAACCAGGAATCAGATGGACATACCATCTGTTGGATTGGATTCACATCGCTGAGTTTCAGTTAGTGGGGCCCATATTTTTTCATTCCATTGACCATAAAACCATTTTTTCGAGAATCTTCGACTCTATGGTTTTTCTCAATGAGGCATAGTGCGATTTCTGAATGATAGGTCGATTTTCAAGAACCCTGTAATAGGCAATTGTGGTTAGTGTAGTCATGTTGACCTTAGAAACAAAATGCATAGGAGCTTACAAAACTCCATTATGCTCAATGTTGAATTCTTCTTCAAGTTCCACATTCAGAAAAGATGACTTTATGTCCATCTGATATACATTAACATTTTTGGAGCATGCAAAGGCTAAAAGAAAATAGATTTCTTCCATTCTGGCAACTGGGGCAAATGTCTCTTCAAAGTCGATTCCTTCAATATGTGCATATCCTTTGAATACCAATCTATCTTTGTTCCTTGTAACTTTTCCATCTTCATTTAATTTATTCCTGAAGACCCATTTTGTGTCGATCACATTCTTATTTTTTTGTCTTGAAACCAATTCCCAAGTGTCATTTTTCTATATTTGATCTAATTCTTGATCCATGGCCTTCTTCCAAAATTCATCCTTGTTGTCTTATTCAAAACAATTTGGTTCAATTGTAGATAAGATTGCTAGGTGTGTTTGTTTCAGTGAACGGATTCTTCTTCTAGTATCAACTCTTGCATCTTTGTTTCCGATAATCTAATCTGAGGGATGATTCTTCTCTACTCATTTATTGGGTGTCTTTGGAGACACTTGGTGAAATTTATCTTATGTTTCTGTTAGATTCTCTTCATCTTCCTCTTCTACATCCTTTTCATATTTTTCTTCTTCTTCAGAAGGTTGTTCCATTGATTCATTTTCTTCTTCCTTTGATTTTGGTCTACCTGTTTCATTAATTGTTACGTTGATACTTTCCACAAATTTGTTCAATCTCAAATTGTAACACTTTTATGCTCTCCTTGTACTTGAGTAACCAACAAGTACTCCTTTGTCCACATGAGAGTCAAAATTTCCCATTTTTCCATCTTCTCTTTTGATGTAGCATTTGCTTCCAAAAACTCTGAAGTGATTCACATTTGGTGGTCTTACTTTCCATAGCTCGTAAGGAGTTTTGTCAAAGTTGTTTATGAGCATTACTCTATTTTGAATGTGAATTGTTGTATGAACTTCCTGTGTCCAAAAAATATATGTCAATTTGTAATCCATTAGCATTGTTTGAGCCATTTCCTATGTAATTATCATCCATTATGATAATGTTCCTTTGTCTCTAAACCACTCTCTGAACCAATCTATGAATCCATGCTCTCGTCAACTATCATATATCTATCCAAACCTACTAAGTGTTCTTATGGATCCATCCCTGTCCATACTGTCCAAGACTCTAATTGCGCAATTGTCCATAATGCTAACCCATTTATCATTATACTATCATGAAGTCTTGATTAATCTATCAAATTGTACTTATTCTAACTGATTTCTCTGAATCTGTATTCTCAAACTTTGCAATATGCTCAAAGGATGGTTCTTTGGTCTGTCACAACTATCGCATAGACTCCCCCTATCTAATATTCATATTACTTAGGAGTCTCTAAGATGGATGGATCAGAACAATTCCTGCTCTGATGTGTATTCATCATCATTTTCATTTGTAGATTCATTATGTCTCTGAGCTCTGGCTTCTTTATTTCTGTATGTTGATTCATCTTTCACTACAATGCCTGAAAGTATAATCTCTTGATCCTGTTCCTTGTTTACTTTCCCTTCATTTCCATCAGTTATTTTTCAAACCTTTCAGTATCTGACATCTTTCTTTTTCTCTGTAGAATTTTCTTCATCTCGTTTTATTGCCATTCTTGCGATCTTTGGTACCTGGTCTTTGTTCATCTGTTCTTCATGTTTTCTTATCCATACTTTCTTATATATGATATCAGTATTCTCTTTCATGGAAGTATCGATCATGCTTCGACAATCACTGGCTATGTGTCCATAGTTATGACATTTGTAATACTCAATGTTACTTGCAACCACTTAGGCACTTCTTGCTTGAAAAATTCTTTTATAATCCCTGCAATCTACAACCTTATGTCCAAAGTTAGTACAATAAAAACAATGAACATAAAATAAATTTGCATACCTAGGTGTGAATGATATTCTTTGTGGCGTAGTCCTTTTGAATTTTTTGTCTTGACTGATGATGATCATGACTGAAGTTTCTTTGTGGCTTGAACATGGATGGTCTTCTTGAAGATGTATCTTCAATAGTTTTCTTAGATTCCAGTTGACCATGATTCCTTCCTTTGAGTACTTCTGCATAAATCTTTATATTTTTGTCATTCTTCTTTTCTAGTAACCTAGAGTGTTTCTCTTCATTCTCTATAACTGATGTGGATGTTTCTGTCTCTTCAACGTTCGTATTGAGCTTGACGATTTTACTTTTCAATGTGACAACTTTTTCCTCAAACTTCTCAACCTCTTCTTCTTTCTTCATTATATGAGACTTCATGAATTCTTCTGTTCTTTTCACTTCTTCAAGCTGAATTTCTAATGTGATTATTTCTTCTTCAAGTCCTTTCTCTTCTTGACCAAAATCTGCCTCAAGATAGTTTAGATCGTTAGTTCTTTCCTTAAGATGATCTGTCAATATCTTCTCTCTCATTTATGCTTCTTCCTTCTGTGATGCTATGTTGGTTTCCAAACACTTCTTTTGATATTCCAGATTTTCTTTGATTTTTCTGGCTTCTTCTACCTGAGTTCTTAAGTTATCGATGACATGTTGGGCTTCTTCAAAAATGTGAACACTTTCCTTTTGTTTCATCAATTCTTTCTTGAGTGAATTGTTTTCTTCTCTTATTTCATCTAAAGAACTAACCAATTCTTCTTCATAATTGTCTTCCTTTTCAATTATTTTTTTTGTCTCATTTCCTTCATGGCATTCTATTTCAATATGTCCACATTTTTCATAATTAACAAAAAACAACATACCTTTGGTGATTATGTAATCTTCATCTTCTGAATCTTATTGACACATTGAACATAATTCTTCTTGATTTATATCTGCATCTTCTTTGACATTTTATGAATCTGTGATGGGTGAAGAATATATGTCATGTAACTTATCCCAAAGTTATTTTTCTGATGAACATTTACCAACCTTTTCTCTTACCGGATTAGATAATCCTTCCCAGATGAAATCCATTGCTATTTTGTTATTCTTCCAAGATTCATTCTTGGTTGCAGTCTTTGCCCTTTTTGAGCTATCATATCCTGTAACAACTGATAGAAAAATATAATTTCCCTTTGCATGTAAAAATACTTTCGTCCTTATGCTCCACATCTCATACTTAAAACCATTCTGACCATTAAACATTGGTACTCCATTCTCATAATAATCCATGATCTCCTTCTAGTGGTTAAACGGTTTCCTTAAGGAACCTTCTCTGATACCAATTGTTGGATTACTAAGAGGTGGGGTGAATCAATAATAGAACAATTTAATCATTTTAACCATATAATCCAAGTGTTATATCAATGTAGCATTATCATCCAATAGCTGCACAGTAAATAAGAAATGAACAAATGAACAATTATACACATACAAAGTACACCAATGTTTTACGTGGAAATCCAAAGCGGGAGAAAACCACAAAATTATTTTTTCTTATATGTCTTGAAGAATTACATTCATTGGAAGCACCAACTTCCTTTGTTTTCCAACTGCAACTAGAAGGAGGCTCCAACCCCCTAGTTTCTCAGGCTACAACCTGAGGGAAGCTCCAACTCCCCAATTCTCTGGCTACAACCAAAAGGAGGCTATAACCCCCTATGTTCTCTAGCTACAACTGGAAGGTGGTTACAGCCACCTGTCCTTGCATCGTCCAATCGCCTTGAAGTAGAAGTATAATGATGGAACCACTGTCACACTATCACTGTGAGATATACCACTATAAACCTGTACCAATAAACTTGAACCATGCATCAACCACGCATCAACCTGTACCTCAACCTGTAATCAACCTATACCATAAAAAACTGCATCAAGCATGCACCAACATGTACCATAAACAAGTGCATCAACCATGCACCAACCTGTACCAAAATAATCTGTAATCAAATTGTGCAATAAACAAGTGCAACCAACAATGCACCAAGTATGTACCAATCATGTGTCAAGTAATCATCAACTATGACTCATCAATATGTACCAACATCATCAACTATACACCTCATGTATGTGCCAACTCATCAACTACTTGTCTCAACCATGTACCCAACTTGTACCTCAACCAAAAGACCTCATAAATTTCATCATCCAAATATGATTTGTAACTCTGTAATAAACATGTTTTATATGATCACATACCTGCAAACCTTCCTTAACTTTAACAACAATAGACTAACATTTTCATCAAACTTTTCTTTAGTCTCACATGACTAGTTTTGGATTAGTCAACAACCCTAACTTGAAATAATCATAACTTTGTACCTATAATGAATAAAGATTTGAAACTGATACACAATGTTAATCAGTGTGTTTTATGCAATTCCTCTAGTTTTCACTACTTGGAACCTCTCAGAAAAGAATTTATAGAAAAAATGGAATACCTTTCTGAACTCTGGCTTATTCTAGAGACTGAACTTGTAGAGCTTGACCCACATAGAATATTTGTTGAATAGATATGAAACTATTAAAAATAATAATACAGACTGTAATATAACCAACACATTTAGTCTTATTGAATTTGGATATGTTATGAATAAGTTATGACGTTTTTACCCGAAACACCTTTTTTGACTAGTTTCAAGACTAGCCACAAACCCTATTTTCCACGGAGTGTAACTCCAAAAATACAATGACCCACAAGATGAATGTTTTACCACAGATACATGGATATGTTTTCTCAATTTCATAGCAATGTGATGGTCTGAATATTTCTATAAAAAAGGTTGATGCAAAAATGGTGAGATGACCTATAAATAACATACCTTAGAAAGCATCATCAAAACAATGTATCCTTCCTTGAATTCCAGCCTTCTTTTTTTCACCTTCCCTCAGAAATTTAGCTTAGATATCTGTTGGTTAACTCAAAAACCTATATATATTCAATATTCTCAAGTGTGATATAAAATGAGAGAGTCTTGCCTCTTATTTATACTCTCCAAGTAGCTTCCTTAAAAACATCTTCTAGGTCACTTTGCCCACTTTCATTATTTTAGGGTTAACCCACTTCTAATTTCTCCATTAAATTTATTATTTAAATAATTTATTTTTTATTAAATTTGAA
Organism: Picea engelmannii; assembly: GCA_009831015.1. Classification (NCBI taxonomy): domain Eukaryota; kingdom Viridiplantae; phylum Streptophyta; class Pinopsida; order Pinales; family Pinaceae; genus Picea; species Picea engelmannii. The sequence goes on along the minus strand of ML779485.1, from coordinate 29,372 downwards.
TTACAGTACACTCATCACTTCCTTTTATTATTTACCTTATAAAATATCGTAAATCACTTTGACTACTTTGACCTTTTGGGGCTTCTAAATGACATGTGAGGGTCCTCCAACTTTGTACGGCCATAACTCTCACTGTGAGGAGTTATGTGACATTCTACATACCACAAGAAATGACATGACGTGTACTATCCTTATAGAATAGTATTACCTAAAAATATATCAAAACACATACCTTTATCCATCAAACAAATTTGGGTCTATTACCCAAACCTGGGTTCTCCAACTTCTCATTGCCATAACTCTCTAACCGTGAGGAGTTATGTGACGTTCCACATACCAATGGAAATAGCATGACAAGAATTATAAATAAAGGATATTTTCACTGACAAATTCACTGACCTTCATCTCATTATTCCACAAATAAGCATGGGTTATCTAACCATACTTATAGGATAACTCAATCTGCAAAGCATCTTCCCGTGAGGGATTTCACCATAAGGGGACCAATTTGGAGTTCATACATTTGTACTTATTATCAAACATGAAAAGAAAATAACGATTCATCAAAAAAACTTGGGTCCATTACCTAGAACTTTGTGCTACCGAGCTTTCTTCAAGGGTTAACATCAATTACAACCAACCTTAATCAACACAACTTTGAACAAAGTTGGACACAGGTGAATGCATTACTGACATGAAGGCCTCAAGTCATGGTTGGATTACTCCAACAACCTCTATATACAAAATACCATGGCTTCTCTTCAGCAGTTCATTTTTCTTTCCCCAAGACAAGACACAGATGAGGAAAGATGAGTGGGTGACATAAATTAATGGAGTGAGATCTCCACATAAGGTGTGAAACAATGAACAATAGAATGAATGAATGCATGAGGGAAGAGTGAAGAAACTAACATTAGAAAGAGTACGAGAAGTAGGATTCAGAGAGAATGAACCCCCCCACCCCACCCCCAACAAGCCAGGGGTAGGTTTATGTAATCTGTGGGGATCAAGAACCTCTTGGCATTTCCCCAAGGATCTCACGTAATTTTTATTCTCCATTAAGAAAAATGGAGAATAAAATATACAATAAAATGATTAGCCCCTCAATCCCTCTCTTGTGGAATCATATCCCCCTATAACTCTATCCCTTGTCTGTCTAGCAGCCAATAATGTATTTATTATTAATAATGATCAAAACATTACATTTCTTGGGCACACTGGCCTTTTAATAATTGTTTGGGCACTTTGGCCTCTCAGAAGTGTAACAATACATTATTTAATATGGGGGTGCAAAACCAAGGGTGTTACAGTCCCTCAAAATCTTTGATACCCATCTTGGTGTGTAAGGTATGGAAGACATTGGTGAACTTTCGCACTGTTTGGTTTCTTTCCTCCCGCAACATGGTCCATATTGTAGAAAAGTCGTCATAAATTCCAACATGGTAGTATTGTTTCTTAATAGCATCCCTAAATGAACCCCAAGTGGGTGAAACTACAAATAATGTGGATTGCTCTATTTCTTTTTTCTCATAAAAGGTCTCCCACTAATATGTGACATGGGGGATGAACTTGAGGACAACAAATGTAATGTTTTCTCTATCTAAAAAGTTGTGGAAAAAAAATACCCTTCTAGAAGGTTTAACCATTTATCTATGGAATCCACATCTATTTAACCTACAAATATAGGAATATAATAATTTATCTTTACATTGAAGGGGACAATGCCTCCGCTTGAGGCATAAGCATCGCTTGTCGGCAGTTGTCAAAGGATTTGTGCATATATGTCCATCATCTCGTTCATTTGTCGCTCAAGGGATTCCTAGAGAAACATTTTGAAAGGATCTCCTATCTCGTCATCTTTCTTTTCTCCCTCCATGGATGGTTTCTTGGGTGTGTGAGAGAATTATTCCTCAAGAGAAACAAGCTTGAGACCCAACTCTCTATACCTTAACCACGTTGGGGACATGCACTAAAAAATGCTAAGGATCATACCACTCTAATACCATTGATCCATATTTATGAGCAGAACAAAATGAAAACATAAATTTAAAATATTAACATATAGACACGATGAACAATAATAGAGATACAGTAAGACTTTACTTCTATTAAATAAGAAATATGCTGAAAACTATAAAATGTAGATTGAAAACAAGCTTTCTAGAATGGTGGCATCCTATCTCTTAGAAGAGATTTTATAGCTATGCTCATTCGCAAGAACATGAGTAGAATGAGGCTGTGAAGGAAATTTTACATTAAACATGAACTCAAAAAATCTATACTTTCATAAACATAACCCTCGGAGAAGAAGTGCCAAAAGTCACGTGCACCCCATTGGAGTAAGTTAGTACATCAACTTCCGGGGGTCATAAATTTTGCATACGATCTTCGTTTAGGGCACAGAATAGCTAATTGGAAATCTATTGATGAGGATATTCATTTATGGGCCTCAATCAGAGCCTTTATTTATTAATGGGGTTCCCGATCTTGAAAAAATGTCATTTAGGCCCTCAAAATGGCCTCGAAAGTTTGAGACCCAAAAAATTGCTAAAAATAGTAAGTTACCAAAAAATTGTTTTGAGCTAGTTGGAATAGGTGGGTTCCCACTGAGATTCTTTTGGATCATTCATACACCTTCAAGAGACTCGAATCCATCAAATAATAAATTCCATATGTTAATATTTCCTTTAGATTGAGTTATGAAGTCATATTTTATTTTATTTTCTTAATTAATGGGATTGGAAAAATGATCATATACTTCTATCTTATCCGTATAAACCATCTTAGGTTGTACATCATGGTTAGTGTCATTTATATGTACTATATTGTGGTGAGGCTCAACAATGTGAATGCAATAAAGCACTTCAGATTGTGTGTTTGAATCCACATAAGATGACATTGCAACAGTGTGATTCCCAAAGAAAGAATCATAAGAATAATTCCCTAAGATTGAGTGATTGAACATTATGGGTTCATTGGGATAATTTAAATATGTTACCACATGCTTCATGTAATGTTGTCTATATACTATGATTTTGTTGGGTTTTACATTATGTGGAAGCCACAAGTATGACCAATTAATATAAAAATTCCATTATGTATAGAAAAACATTATTTTCTCAAAATCATTCCATAAGTATCAGGGATATATACTACTATAATGTCAATTGTTTGATGCACTTTAGGGTTGGATGATAATCCATTAAATAAATTTTTTAACTCTCCAATAACTCTTACCTTTGAACTGTCTAATTGGATTATTTGGATATCATATTCTTGAGGCTTAACATTGATATTTTCACAAACATTAAGGGGCATTACATTGGAAGAAGCTCCTAAATCCATCATGGAGTTGTGAACATTTATGTTGAAGATTTCAAAAGTTAGTAAGAAAGGAGAAGTATTGGATTTTGATCTTGGGTAGTCAGAGATGTATTGACAATTGATTGTTTCTTTTCTATTATCTTATGAATGGTATAACCTACTTTACCTTTACCTTTACTTCCTCTCACATTGGCTTATTTAGTGGTCTTAGAAGTACTATGATCCGGATTTATGTAGGAACACAATGAAATACAGAAATACACATAAATGCAGAGATGCAGCGGAAATAAGACTTCATTTCATTAATAACAAATGACTGAAATATGCTTACAGACAGAATGTAAATAAACTAGCTAAGGCGC
>ML779484.1:1101765-1121970 GCA_009831015.1 Picea engelmannii | reverse complement strand
CAACACTATCGTTTACGAGAAGCTCCTGGATTATTCAGTGCGGGTTTCCTCCCTTTATTCAACTGAGAAAATCATCATACACAGGGCAAATCTGGAGCATCTCTCCAGGTCAGTTTGTGATTTATTTTCGTTAATTTGTTTAGTATAATTTAAGTAGTTTGATTAGATATATTTGTAGTCTAGATTAGTGATTTAGTTTAGCTAGTTTTCTGTTTTATTTCTTGTTCATAAAATTATAAAATCAACAAAAAATATATCTCTCTATCTTAGGGAAGAATATAAATGAGTTTTTCAGGTTTTATTTAAATCTGTATTCTGTGGATATTGTACATTTTGTGAATAAGTTATATTTCAGTTAGTAGTTAGAGTTAGTATAGTATTAGTTAGTAGATTGTATTATAGAATAGTTAGATTAGTTTAGTTTGTTTTAATAATTATTTTTAGTTTAGTGTGTTTAATAGTTAGTTTTAATTAGATTAGTTTATTTTATTTATTGTTAGTTAGTTTAGTTTGTTTTATTTAGTTTTAATGGTTAGTTTTAATTAGATTAGTTTTATTTTTGTTTTCTTAGGACCTTAGATCGGCTAACGACGCTGCTAAACCCATCAGGGTGGTTCATTCCAAACGTCTTGGGTTATTAGACAACCCCGGACCGGTTCCACTCTCTCAGTTGACGGGCAGTCGATTTTGCCCGTCAGCACACCCTCACCACCTCCATCATCTCCTTCTTATTCTGGAGAAGACTCTTCTGACGAAGGTAGTTCCTCTTCTCAGCCTTCCAAACCGCCTACACCAATGGCCAACCAGAACAATCCTTCCAGACCCTGGCTTGACCAAGATGTAGTATCCGTACCCGGGCCTCAACATCCCTTACCCAAACATCCGGAGAAGTGGCTCCCCAAGTTTGACCCCGACTCTAAACAGATCACCAAAGATCACATTAAAATTTTTATGTTAGCCATTAGACTCCATAATGTCTAGCAAGAAGATGTAGTTTGTAGGTTGTTCCCCTATAATTTCGAGGGCAATGCCTCTACCTGGTACTTTGCCCAGCAACCCCATACCATCGTGTCTTGGGAAAAGTTTGAATCCTGCTTTCTTGAGAATTTTGGAGATGATAAGTCCCCAGAAGTTCTAGTCATGGAGCTTTCTAGCTTAAGAATGAATCCCAAAGAGAAAATCAAATACTTTAACCAAATATTCTTAACACTTAAGAACTGAATCCCTACGGACTCGATGTCTTCTGAGAATCTTATCATAGCATACTATACTAAAGCCTTGCATCAAAGTATATCCATTTGGCTAAAGCGATCTAAGAAAGCCATGTTGTTAGAGGCCTTTGAAGAAGCTAGTCAGATTGAGAAAGACATACTTAGTTTAAAAGACACTACTAGCAACGAAACAGATACTAGTTCATCTTCCAAAAAGAAAATCGAAATCCTCCCTAGAGCTGCTCAGAATAAAACACAACCTGAAAACTCAGATTTAGAAAACTTAACAAAAGTCGTTCAAAAACTGTCAAATCAAGTTATAGATTTGAAAAGGACGGCTGAAGAAGCTTCTTCGAGCAAAGGGCCTTACAAACCCCCGTTCAGGAAGCCTTTTCCCAACCGACCTAAATCAAATACCGAGGGCCTAAATCTAGAAAGCCTGCAATTTGCTCTTCAAATGATTCTAGAAGCCCAGGATAACTTGATGCCTCCTGAGACTTCTGAGGAAGTAGTTGAACAAGAGACAGTTGAAGAAGAAGAACCTTCTCTGAACATTTTTGGACACTTCTCGGATAGCATTTTTCAAGCTAATTTCGAGACGGTACATCCCTACAATACTAGGAGTAAGACAACAAACAAACCTTCCTCTGATACGACTTTTCCCCCAAAACAATCTAAACCAGCTGAGACTAAACAGAGTCATGTAAACCCAAACTTAGATTATGATTTAGTTGAAGATCTAAAAAATTTAAGGGCTAACATTTCTATTTATGAATTATTAAAGTTTATGTTTCTTCTACAAAAAATGTTACAAAATATTGCAGAGAATAGCAAAAACGGTAATCCAAGCAGTAACAAGGTTGTTCAGAACAATCCAAAAGTTCCCCAAAAGGCTTCCGCTAAGAACAACTCTGATCCTCACGAGAAAGGAAGCCTTCCTGTAAATAATGTAACAAATGTAGATAAATTAGCTCTAGAGGCTGCGAGTAAAAAGCCACAAGCTTCCACCATCAGTACTCGCAGAAATGTACCTCCATTTTTGTTAACTTTCAAAATCTTTAATAAAAATGTGCACAATTGTATGGTAGATTCAGGAGCGTCATCCAATGTGATGTCATGGTCTATGTGTCAGAAGATTAATGCTAAAGTTGAACCATCCACCTTAAAAATCATCCAACTTGATCGAACTAGTGTTAAAGTTATAGGCGAATTAAGGAATGTGCTTATAAGATTATCGTCTAACCCCAAAGTTCATCAAGTTGGATGATTTTTAAGGTGGATGGTTCAACTTCAGCATTAATCTTCTGACACACAGACCATGGCATTACATTGGATGACGCTCCTGAATCTACCATACAATTGTGCACGTTCCTATTAAAGATTTCGAAAGTTAACAAAAATGGAGGTACATTTCTGCGAGTAAAAATCCACAAGCTTCCACCATTAGTACTCGCAGAAATGTACCTCCATTTTTGTTAACTTTTGAAATCTTTAATAGGAATGTGCACAATTGTATGGTAGATTCAGGAGCGTCATCCAACGTAATGCCATGGTCTATGTGTCAAAATATTAATGATGAAGTTGAACCATCCACCTTAAAGATCATCCAACTTGATCGAACTAGTGTTAAAGTTATAGGCAAATTAAGGAATGTGCTTATAAGATTATCGTCTAACCCCAAAGTTCATCAAGTAATTGATATTATTGTTGTRGATATTCTAGARGTTTATGGTTTGTTTTTAAGYAGAGACTGGTCAGARCARCTACACGGCTATTTCRYRACAGATTGGTCTCAYYTGTGGMTRCYYGAGAAYGRMAAGCCCAACARAATCAAGGTAAATYRTGAAYGYTACCTAAAGCTCACAGTSAYAGATTTAWATGATCCCAATGAACCATTTACACCTTCTGCCRATTCACCCAAAATACAAGGGATGGATACCTTTTTCGACAATTTCATGGCCGAGACTTCAGCTATCATTAATCCAGAACAACAGTCYGAGATTGTAGCATATATGAAGCCAGCAGTTTCTACACAATGGTCTCATGCACCTGATAAAAATCAAATTTGGTCTCTTTACTTTGACGGGTCAAAGTCTAAGGAAGGAGTTGGTGCGGGCTGCGTTATTATCGATCCAGCAGGTAACAAAACCCTGATTTCATGTAGGCTAGAATTTGAATGTACTAATAACACAACAGAATATGAGGCTTTATTACAGGGTCTCAGAAAAGCATTAGATATGAACATTCAAAATTTCATTGTCTTTGGTGATTCGGAAATCGTGGTTAGACAGGTAAGAGATTCTATCCACTGTCTGTCTCCGCATCTTAAAAGCTACCAATCTGAGGTATGGAATTTAATGAGTAAGTTTCCTGCTTTCAACATAAATTCTATTCCTAGATTGAATAATTTTGAAGTTGATTTATTAGCTAACGTAGCTTCCAAACTCTTTCCTGCAGAAGGCTTGTCCCCAAATGCATTCTCCGTCGAACTGTTGTTCAGGCCATCAGTTCCCGACAACATCACGAATTGGAGAGTCTTCGACGATGATCAACAAATTATCAATTTCCTGCATATGGAAGAAACTTTCCAAGGCGCAGTGATCGACGAATGCACTCATGACGACAATCTGCGTGATTTCACGGTAATACCAGATCCGAGATCTCCTGAATCTTCATCAGACATGGTAAATTCGATCCCTAAATTTGTAGTTAGATTAGAAAAATTTTACGATCTTCAAGACAAATTCAAAAAATCGGTCAACTGTAAAACCAATAGTTTCTCGTTATCATATGAAAAAGTAAACTTGGGAACTAATGACAATCCACAGTGCATTAATTTAGGGGTTGGGTGTTCTGAACAAGAAAAAGGCGCATTTATTAAATTGTTTAAGGAATTCAAATATGTTTTTGCATGGACGTATGATGACCTTAAAACTTTTGACCCTAACATCATACAACACGTCATTCCTATGAAACCCCAAACCGTACCCTTTCAACAAAAATTAAGAAAAATGCACCCTAAGCTCGAACCGACCATCAAAAAAGAATTAAATAAACTCATGAATGCTAAGATAATTTTCCCAGTTAGGCACACACAATGGGTTTCTAACCTTGTCCCTGTCCGGAAGAAAAGTGGTAAAATCCGACTATGCATCGATTTCCGAAACCTTAATAGAGCATCTGATAAAGACAACTACCCTGTCCCACCCATGGAACAGATCCTTCAACAGGTATCTAGTTCTGAAAGAATATCCTTATTGGATGGTTTTTCAGGGTACAACCAAGTCCTGATGTCTCCTCCAAACCAACTTAAAACTACCTTCCGCACTCCATGGGGCACCTGCGCTTATAGGAAAATGCCCTTTCGACTCATTAATGCCGGTGCCACTTTCCAGAGAGCGATGGACATCGCTTTTCAAGGCTTAATCAATCAATCTGTCGTAGTTTACCTAGATGATGTTACTTTGTTTTCAAAAAAAAAACTGATCATCTAGCTCATTTAAGAGTCGTTCTACAGCGATGTCGTAAATACGACATTTCCTTGAATCCTAAAAAATCTATCTTCGCAGTAGAACAAGGTAAAATCTTAGGATTTATTGTGTCAAGTAAAGGGATGATTATCGACCCTGAAAGGACCCAAGTCATCTCGAAACTTCCCCCACCCTCATCCAAAAAGTCTATGCAGTCTTTCTTAGGCCAGATAAACTTTGTCAGGAGATTCGTCCCCAGTTTCTCTGAAATGGTGAGACCTTTACAGAATTTAATTAAGAAAGATGCATAATATCATTGGGGACCCTTAGAAAACCAAGCCTTCAATTCAATAAAAAAGTCCATAATAAACGCTCCTTCTCTCATGAGCCCTGACTTTTCGCAAGACTTCATGCTCTACACATTTGCTTCTGACTGCTCCTACGCTGTTGTCCAAACTCAAAAGAACGTTGAAAACAACGAAGTCCTAATTGCCTTTATGAGATCTGCTTTCAAAGGTGCGGAACTTAATTACCCAGCAGTGGATCAATAAGCCTACGCTGTTTTTAAAGCAGTCAATCACTTCCGATCTTATCTTTTGAAATCTAGGATGAAAATTATTGTCCCTTACCCAGCCGTCAGAAATCTGTTAGTGCAGAAAGAACTAGGTGAAAAGAGGGTGAACTGGGTTACTTCCTTACAAGAATATGACATAGAAATCACCCCAGCTCAAATAGTGAGAGGCCAAGGGCTATGCAAGCTAGTTGTTGACTCAACAATAGGACAACAAGAAGAAAATGATATGCCAAACCCAGGACAGTACAATCAAAACTCAATCTGCTGTACACAAAACTCTGTCAGTCCCTGGTATGATGATATAAAATCTTGTCTTGAACATGGGTCAGCTCCCCGTCACCTAGATCCCACTAAAAGAAGAGCGTTAAGATTAAAATATGCATCCTTTCAATTGATTAATGGTATTCTGTTTCGACAAAATTTTGATGGAGTACTAATGTGTTGTCTTGAGAAAGATGAAGAAGAAAAGATCTTACTAGAACTGCACGCAGGAGAAGCCGATGGGCATTTTGGTGGGGACACCATTGCCCATAAAGTTTTAAGAGCTGGTTATTACTGGCCTACACTTTTTAGAGATGCTCATGCCTTATGTTGCAAGTTTATTATTTGTCAAAAAGCATCTGGGCGGATACAGAAACCAACCTTTCCTTTGCAGCCTGTTTCAGTAGACTCCCCTTTTCAGCAGTGGGGTCTTAATATTATAGGTCCTATCAATCCGCCATCCTCATAGAAGCATAATTTTATCATAACAACCACAGATTACTTCACCAGGTGGTGTGAAGCTATTGCATTAAGAACTGTAAATACCAGTCAGGTAATTTCCTTTTTAAATTCAAATATTATTACTCGTTTTGGTATCCCTGACTGTTTAGTATTCGATAACGCTTCTTATTTTTCGTCTCTTGAGATGAGAAAGTTCGCTCTAGAAAAAGGAATTAAATTGAAGTATTCTGTCATCTATTACCCCCAGGGAAATGGATTGGCAGAATCAACAAATAAGAATCTGATTAAAATCATCAATAGAACGGTATCTGAAAATCACAAAAATTGGCATAATCCACTATTAAACGCAATCTGGGTTGATAGAGTAACACTGAAAACTGTTGTAGGTAACTCTCCCTTATTTCTCGTCTATGGCAGAGAAGCAATTCTGCCACCACATATTCTTCTTCCCTCACTACAGTTATCACAGAAAATACAAGAAGAAGACTGCCCTCCTTTGGAGAATTGAATTAATGCTTTAATCAAACTAGAAGAGGTCAGGGCTCAAGCTAAACGTAAGTTAGATCAGCATCAACTAGTGGCCAAAAGTTCGTTTGATTCCAACTCAGCCTCTGATAGGAACTTCAAAGTAGGTGACCTTGTCTTGAAATGGGACAAACCGCATGAGGGAAAGGGAGAGCATACGAAATTTCAGAACTTAAGGCTAGGACCATTTGTAATTGCTGAGAAATTGGGTTCCAACTCTTTCCGATTACAGAATCTAGAGGGATAGCTAGACACCTATCCGGTGAATGGCCAAGATCTAAAAAGGTATTTCGCATGATGACAACCCCGTGTATACTGTGTAAATATTTTTCTTTTTTTTTATTTTCTTTTGTTGTTTTGGTTTTGATTTTTCCTTATGCTTATCAGTTTTTCTTTTGGAAATACACATACCTGCATTATGAACTGTTCAGACAAAGAAAACAGAAAATTCTTTCTCTGAAATGACTGTTGAAAAGTTGTCTAAACATCAATTATAATATACCTCTGAAATTTACAGCCATGTTGAGGAAAGATTGTTGTTTGAAAGAAGTTTATTGATTTCAATCTGTAAGTGAAGCCTGTCACGATCATCCATTATCTTCTTACGTTGTCCCTGTCCCTTAAGGGAATAACTCAGAATATGTCCCCCTGCTTTCGAAGGTCAGTTTGGTAAACAAACCATCTCTGAATCTTAATGAAGGACAGTTTAAAAAAATTCTTCAAGGTCTGTAAAATATGTTTAAAATATCATAATTTCCAGCGTCACCCCGCTCAATTATATATCTTTAAAAACTAAATAAATCATAAAAGAGCTGTGGGACATGCTTGTAAACCCACCGGGATACTGAACAGGTCTGCTGGCAGCAGGTAAATGCATGCATGATGCCAAGACAACTTCGCTGGGGTACTGAACAGGCCCGCCGGCAGCGAAGCAATGTCGGGTATATGAAAATTCACAAGTATGAAATCTCTTGACCTTAAAATGTCCTTTATTCTGATCTGGAACTTCTTGGCAGGATACGGATATCAGAGTGGGTTAAATGGCAACCCTTTCGAGGCTATGGATGCCTACTGGCAGCAGTGGCTCTATCAATAGTATTGGATATTTTATCTTTAATATCATGACTCGCTTATCTTAAGACTGTTATTAGTTTTCATCTTTTAAGAACAGCTGGAATTCTTTGATTAATGATGATGTTTAAACAATTTTCTGGTTGTTTTTGAGTTAGAATTATTCTCATTATCATAATCTGGATTTGTTCTTTTGGCAGAGATAACTACTTCTACCAGTGTGTCGCCATTGTTGGCAGCCATTTTGCAATTTTATCGTTTCCTTACAAGCTTCCTACACAAGGGTTTTGAACCATCAATACTCATCACAATTCTTTAAATGAAACAACACTATTATCTTTCGCTTTCACCCACCTACCTTTCGTTTTCATTTTTCACGACTGCAAGCGTGAAAACCTTGATTTGGAAGTCATGTTGATAGCGTCAAAATCATCTTTGGATTATTTCAGATCTTTTTGTTTATGTCATCATGACTCTTTTACATCCAACTCATTACTGATCATACATTTATCAAAACACCAATCCTTTACTCACTTTGCATTTGACTTTTGTTAATATGACTTCATTTTATAAGTTCGTAATGCAATGATATTCTGGTGTTTTAGATTTAATCCTGGATGCAATGGTGGTATGATAGTTTATTGTCTTTGATCAAATTCCTTGGTGCAATGGTTTCATAAGAACGCATTAGCATTGTGATTAAACCCATGGTGCAATGGTCGATGTAGTGATTTCTTTGAATCATACAAACACTATTGTTGATTTAATATACGGACCAATTGTTTGTTATGAACACTATGGTTTTCAAGTGGTTATTTATTTCATTTGGTCAAAATCTCTTGGTTACGAATGTTATGTCTTTCGATGAGTATGTGCATAATCCATTTGATAATTGGTTTACAATGTTTTGATTGTGATTTGAATGAAGTCATTACCAAGGCTTCGTCGGTTGTACATGCCAACATTAATGTTTTGCGTGGTTTCAATCCACTCCACCACCCTTGCACGCCTATGCATTAACGTCTTCCTTGCACCTCAGGCTACCTCTGTTTGTTTTGGGAAAACCTGCGAGAAGTTAGTCCTGCATCTACCCTGTCAAACCCCTTCACTATTTACCCTACTGACTGTGTGCTCTCTCCTATGGCCCCTGTAGTGTGCATAGAACCTAATGGCATCCAAACATTGTTGTTATTTGACAACGCTCATGAGGACCTGGAGAGTAGTGGGTGGTTATTTTTCATCCAAAAATTTGAGGGTTTCAACCTCGCGGTCGCTCAACAGTTTTCACTCACATTCGATGGATGCAGGGACAAAGTCGGGGACATCCAACTTGAATTGAACGAAGAATTCCTTAGCTCAGCCACGGGTTTGCCAGCTAAATGGAAGAGGTGGTTTAAGAATTCGAAGGTGGATGAAGTGCCATGGCCTCTCCTGTTTACCTCGAGGAAAATTATCAGTTGTGATAAAGGTATGCCAGTCACGACCCTTAAGTCTAGGTGGCATGATTTATTGGCCATTGTTAAGAAATTTGTCACTTGCGAAGGTAGATATGGTTTAGGTTTTCTTTACCATCTCCGGTTGTTGATGAATTTCATAGATTTCCCTTTGAATATGCCTCACTACCTCCTACGCAGTCTGTATAAAATGGCCAAACGTTATAAGAGGGAAAAGGCCGACTCCAGCCTCTTCCATCACTGTTTGATTAAAATCGTTATTGTTCATCATTTGAGTTTGAGTGGTGACTGTTGGAAGGTTTTATTATTAAGGAATGGCTTTGCCACTCCTGAATGTGGTCAAGTGGACAAGACTGTTGTCAACGAAACCCTTGTTGGGCCTGCCATGCCACCTCCTACCCTCCTACCCGCTGTCGAGCCTTCGACCTGCCCCAACGTTGACCTACCCGACACCCTGCCTGGTCCATGTTCGAAAGACAATGCTAAGCCTGTTAAGAGGCCTGCAAGAAAAAAGGGAAAGGGTAATTCATATATCAACAACAAGGGAAAGAAGGTTGCACGTTGGGTATCCAGGTGTGCCCGTAATAAGTCCAAAGAAAACATAGACCATAAGCCTATTGTTTTTAGTGAAGATTTAGATTCTGAGATTGAGCGATTTTTGACTGAGGAGTACCCTTAATCTCACGACCTCTGTTCTGTCGAACCCTATGACTGCATATCTAACCTTCCACCATTCCTAAAAGGTGACCCTAACTTCCCTGGGATCAAGTTTGACAGTGGAACCCCTGGTAATCTAAAAGATGCTTCACCTATAGTGACTCGGCCCAATCAACAACAATGCACTCAATGCAACTCTTGGCTCGAACGATAGTACACAGATGTCCCTCTGTTGCAATCCAAAATTAAGTCCTTAGAGGACCAAGTGACTTTGTTGTCTAAGGAAAATGATAGACTGCAAGCCAACGATAAGAGGCAAAAGACAACGGGTTCTATCGTGTTCAAACATGTTGAGGCAGCCACTACCATTGTTAACTCGAAATTGTCCTGACGGAATCGTATCCCTATAGCCAAGGTATGTTATTTCAACATTGATTTATGAATGATTTGGTTTGTTTTCAATTGGCATAGCCGATTGTGTTTTCTCTGAATTAGTATCAAAGATTTTTTTGATAAATCGAATATAGTCTGTTTCGATTGAATTGATTCAATACGATTTTGTTTGTTCTGAATTGGCATAAAAGATTTGGTTTGTTTTAGAGTGAATGATTTGCTTTGCTTTGAATTGGTAATAAAATATTTGTTTAATAGATCGCATACATTTCTATTATCATTGGATTAGTTTAAAAATATTTTGTTCATAAATATGACCAGCTACAGAATCGTGAGATTCTGTAGCTAGTCATAAAATTTGGATTTTTGTTGATTTTACAATTAAAACACTGTTTAAAATTGTTTATTTTTGTCCATCTACAGGTACACATGAATTTCAATGGGAATTGGATCTGCTGTGGCAGTTTAGAACATGATTTTTGTTACATAGTTTTGGTTTAGGTTGTTAGTCTTAGGAAGAAATAGGAATCTGGGAGATTGTTCCCATATTTTTTGTAAACAATTTTTTATGATTCCCACAGGGAATGTTTCACCCTGTGGCGTTTATATACTTATTATTTTTTGTAAAAAATCCATCATTGTTGGGAGAACAAAGACTATGGACTTATGATTATACAAACTCGAATAGAAGTGGATTTGTTGTACGACTTTAGCTTCAATTCATCTTACTTTTTTTCAAATTTTGCGCATAACAATTTGTAATCAAATTATTGACTAATTTAGATATCAAGATTTGTTACAGGTTGATGCGCTATGATTTAAATTCTGTCCATATTTGATGTATCTCATTTTACTCACAACAATTACTCTGTTTGAATTTAATAAATAGAAGGCTTATCTTCTTTGTTAAATGAACGGTTATGTACAAATCTCCGCACTGGGATTTATCTAAATGTGATGATCTTTAAATTATAAAATTGTTGTTGTTTTATGTCTTGTTTGTTCTGTCATTTGTATTCAAAGAGCATTGTTGCTTCCTGTTTATGAGAATCTTGTGGAAAATCTGGTGCGGGTTTCTCCCATCAAACGGCTAAATCGAGTACTGTGAACAGGAAAAATAGGAAGCATTTCTACAGGTCAGTTTGTTAGTGTTATTCAATTAGTTAATTAATATATAAATTTCTTGTAATCTGAACGTGTTTCATTGTTCATCTCTATAATTTAGATTTACAGTTAGGATTGTAATTTTAATTGCTTATCTTAGATAGCTTTCATTTTATTCCTTTCTCATAAAAATTATAAAAATAAAAAATAAAAGCTTCGCTGTCATAAGACAATTTACAAATGATTTTACAAATTTCAATCAAAATTTGTATTCTGTAAATACTGTACATATATAATTGAGATTTAATTGTATTGACAGCTGAACATTTAATAAGTAGAATTATTGTTTTATGATATTAGTTAGTAAACTGTATATATATGTTTTAGATTTTTATATAGTTTGTTGTAGCTGCTTTTTTCACTTAGATTAGTTTTTCTTTCGTTTTCCTAGGACTTAGATCGGCCAACGAAGCCGCTAAACCCATCGGAGTGGGTTAATCCAAACGGCTTGGGTTATTTAGACAACCTCGGACCAGATCCACTCCTCCTATTGATGAGTGGTCAATTTCTCCCGTCAACACATTTGAGGGTGAAAGAGAAAGGGAAGATGATGTTGAAGCATATTTTCTTGTGCTCAGGAGATATTTTTAGTTGCATAACTATTTGTCCAACCTGGAAACTAGGATTTCCACCTCCCATTTACACAGGAAGGTTGCAATGTGGTGGGACCAACTAAATCAAGTATAACATGTTAATGAAAGTAGGATCACTTGGAAGGAGTTCAAGAAGTACTTCCAGAAGGAGTACCTCTCAGAGAATTTCTATGACAAAAAAATGAAGGAATTCTTTGAAATCAGGTTTGGAAGCATGACTATGGCAGAGTACCAGAAGAACTTCTTGGGATTGTTAAAGTATGTCAGGTTCATTGGTGATCAGAAAGTGAAAATACAAAGATTTCTAAGTGGACTTCCAACCTTTTATAAGGAAAAGATCAAGTATGATGAGCCCAAGACCTTGACTGAATCCATCAGGAGGGTTAAATACTGGTATAAGAAAGGCCCAGGAAGAGAATATCTGCAGAAATCTTGGAAGGACAAGAAAAATGTGAAGTCATATCAGAGGAGGAAAGGATTCAAACCTCCCTTCAATAGGAATGAGCCTAATAGAAATCATCAAGATCAGTATTCTAAGGGAGATTTCAAGAAGGAAGATTCCTTGGGAAAAAGGGGAAGACCACCAATCCAATGATGGGGATGAAAGGAAGCTCACCTGTACAAGGATTTCCCACATAGAAAGGACAAAGTGAAGACTGTGCACAACATCCAAGAGGCTACAACAATCGAATATATGGGAAGAATCTATGCAACTTTAAATGATCGACAAGAAGAGTACCAGTCCAATATGATCGAGGTGGAACGTAAGATCATAAATTAGCCTGTTGCTATTTTGATTGATTCGGGAGAAATTCATTGCTACATTGATCCTAATATAGTGGATATATTACATTTGGAGAAAAGTAAACTTGGAAAAGAAATTTTGGTTCAGTTAACCACTGGAACCAAAAGAAGAATCCATGGTATGGTCAGAAGTTGTTCCATAAGTCTTAATGGCATGAATACTAGTATTGATATAAATATCATACCATTGGGGTCTTATGATATTCTAAGTGGAATGGATTGGTTGGAAAAGCACCATGTTGTCCTATATTGTCATAACAAGACATTTACATGTCTTTATGGAAATGGAAAACAAATCACTATGAAAGGAGTTCCAAGACCCATCTTTATAAGGGAGATTTAATCCTTATAGCTAAAAATATGTTTTAGGAAATGATTTCAATTGTATGCAGATCATGTGGAAGAGACAGAAAATACAAAGGAGCCAAGCCTTGAATATTTCTCGGTGCTACGAGAACTTGAAAATGTATTCCAAGAAATACCAGGATTTCCACCAAGGAGGGAGATAGATTTCTCAATTCATTTAGTGCCAGGAGATGCCTCAGTGTCAAAAACACCTTACAGAATGAGCACACCAGAGTTAAAATAATTACAAATGTAGTTGGAGGAATTGTTGAAGAAAGGGTACATACATCCAAGTGTTTCACCTTGGGGAGCACCGGTACTTTTTTTCAAAAAGAAGGATGGAACCTTGAGACTGTGTATTGACTTCCGATAGCTGAACAAGTACACTATAACTAACAAGTATCCTCTACCCAGAATTGATGACCTCTTTGATCAACTAAGAGGAGTAAAGATATTTTGAAAGATTCACCTAAGGGAAGGATACCATTAGGTAAGAATCAAGGAAGAATACATTCATAAGACAGGCTTTAGGACTAGGTATGGGAATTATGAAATTGTAGTGGTTCCATTTGGACTGACCAATGCACCAACTATCTTCATGTGCTTAATGAACGAAATTTTCATAAATTATTCGGTTAAGTTTTTCATAGTATTCCTAAATGGCATACTTATCTATTCTAATTCTAAAGAGGAGAATGAACATCACACTGGTGTTACAAGTACTGAGAGAACATCATTTGTATGCCAAGTTGAGTAAGTGTTATTTTTATAAAAATTAGATCCATTACTTGGGACACATTATTTCATAGCAGGGCATAGTTGTAGATCTAGAGAAGATCGAAGCCAGTAGAGGATTCCCAACACCCATAAGTGTGTCAGACGTTAGATCATTTATGGGATTAGATGTCTACTACAGAAGGTTCATAGTAAGGTTCTCTAAGATTTCTCATCAGATCACTTCTTTGCAAAATAAGGGAACTAAATTTGAATGGACACTCAAGTGTGAAAATAATTTTAATTTGTTGAAGGAATTACTTACTAGTGCACCTGTGTTAAGGATTGTTGACCCAAAGGAAAGTTTTGTGGTATGTACCGATGCATGTAAGGAAGGAATTGGGGGATTCCTCACACAAAATGGACATTTCATTGGATATGAGTCCAGAAATATTAAGGAACATGAGAGGAACTATGCCATGCATGAATTGGAACTTGATGACATTGT
Organism: Picea engelmannii; assembly: GCA_009831015.1. NCBI lineage: Eukaryota > Viridiplantae > Streptophyta > Pinopsida > Pinales > Pinaceae > Picea > Picea engelmannii. The sequence goes on along the minus strand of ML779484.1, from coordinate 1,107,764 downwards.
TCACGCCTTGAGGATGTGGAGGCATTATCTAATGGGGAAGAAATTTGAATTAAACATAGACCACATTGGCCTGAAGTATCTTTTTGAACAACCGACCTTGAATGTCATACAAACAAGATGGATAGAATTTTTAAGCGAATATGACTTCAATATCAAGCATATCAAAGGAAAGGAGAATAAAGGTGTTGATGCACTTAGTAGAAGAGTGCATCTCATGCATGTTACTGCTATCAGTACACATCAGTCAGACTTGAAGAGAAGAATTTTAGATGGTCTTGTTACAGACCAGCATTACCTATAGGTAAAGGAAAACTTACAGCAAGGAGATGTACAATAAAAAATAAAGGAGTATGAGATCAAGGAAGATGGATTACTCATGCATAAAAATAGAATCTGCATTCCTAGTTCTTGAGAGATGAGGAATTTGGTACTGAAGGAGATGCATGATGTTCCTTATGTTGGACATCCCAGTTACTAGAAAATGATTACAGCAGTAAGAAGCCAGTTCGTTTAGCCGGGAATGAAGAAGGATGTTGTCGATTACATCACTCGATGTATGGAATGTCAAAAGGTGAAGGCTGAGCATAGGCACCCAGTGGGTTTGCTGCAGCCATTGCCAATTCTAGAGAAGAAATGGGAAGTGACCACCATGGATTTCATCATAGGATTAACCAAAATGAATAAGTAACATGATTCAATCATGGAGGTGGTTGAAAAATTAACAAAGGCTGCTCATTTTATGCCTGTGAAGAAAACACATACAACGACTAATATTGCAGAAATTTTCATGAAGGAAATTTCTAGGTTGTATGGGATACCTAGGACAATTGTCTCAGATAGGGATACAAAGTTTACCTCCAATTTCTAGAGGGGATTGTTTAAAAGATTTGGCACAAATATAAACTTCATCACAACATATCATCCCCAGACAGATGGTGATGGTTTTTGTATATGCACTAAAAACACACTTAAAAACCCTCAATTAAATTTTCAACCCGAGGTAAGTAAACTTAGAGTTGTAGAAAAATATATGCCAAAGGTAGAAGGGTCGGTAGGAGTATAGTCTAACTAATGAAGGTATCTATCTAAGTCTAACCTACTCAATCAAACCTATCTAATGAGAAAACCCTACTAAGAAACTTGAAACTATGTAACCTAAGTACTTTTGGGCGAAGGATCAATGGATAGCTCTAAGAAAGCAAGTAAAAACCCTACTTGAAGAAAACTAGTTCATAACAATAAGAAAAAGAAACTATCAAGCATAACAATAAGCAAATAACAAAATCAAACTACCTTAACTTGACAACCTAAATTCAATGAGAAACTACCCTATGGAAGCAAGTAAATAAACAAGCAAACAACTATTCTATTAAAGCAAGTAAACAAATAAGCAAAACAACTAACTAACCTATTAAAGCAAGTAAACAAGTAAGCAAAACAACTAACTAACCTATTAAAGCAAGTAAACAACTAACTACTCTAAGGTAACTTCTATTGCAAGTAATCAAATTAAAACTTCCCATTGAACAACTATCTAGCCTAAGAGGAAAGTGGACTATATTCTTAAAACTTCAAAACTATTTCTAATTCATAAAAAGGAAATCTATTTAAATGAAAGCAAGAAGAACTAACAACTAACTTTTAATCTATGATAAACAAAACTGCTCTCTAATCTATCAAAGAAAAAGACTATCTACCCTACAATAGAAATAAAACTATCTACAAAAGCAAGAAACTATATCTTTTGATCTATGAAAGAAGGAAACTATATTGTTTAACCTATGAAAGAAAAAAAACTATCCTTTAACCTATGAAAATAGGAAAACTATCTTTTAACCTATGAAAACTCAAATATAATGTTGGTGGTTGTGTGAATTTCTTCGATGTCTGATAATATCTCGATGGCACTTGACAACAAAGGATAATTCAAGCGGTATAATGTCAACAATGATCTCAATAACAAAGTGAAAGGTATGGATTAAACAATCTAATGAGAATTTATCCATTGCAGAAACAATTGTCAATTACCCTGCATATTCATTTATTAACGATCAACAATATAACGAGATCATGATTATACTTCTACACTATGTAATAAAAATTCATACTTAAACTCAATCATTAACTAAGAAATACAATTGCAATCTAATTCTAGGAAGGAAATTACATAAAATGAAACTATGTTATATCTATTCTAACAATTCAAACTGCAATAAGAAAATGCTTAAGAAGATAAATTAAAACATGACATTAAAAAGTAAACTACCAAATGTATTAGCAAACAACTAAGTAAGCAAGATCTATATAAAAATAAAATAAGCAATCTATAATTAAAAAATGAAATTAATCCTATCCATCTATTAAATCCTTGTTAAAGAAAACTCAAATTAAAACTTTGTTCTATTCTATTTAAAACTATGTTTTAAATTTAATTCTAAAAGCATAAATAAAACACAATCTAACATCTAATTGCACATGGGGTTAGTCTATGAATTTGCAAACTCATTCATAACTACAATATCAATGCATGCTAACTCAATCCTTCATACTAACCTGCAAAAGAGAGTTAAGACAATTAAACTACAACAACAAATTAATTAACAAAATAATAATGTATGTACAGGAAATAAAAAAGAGACATCTAAGCTATGAAATGCATAAACAACTTAAAGAACAGTTACCAGACTACTCGTGGGCCCCGATAAAGTCGTGGTTATTTCCTAAAAGCACACCATGAACTCAGTAGGTTGATTTCATCATAAAAACTCAAAAACGCAGTTCTTATATAATCTGGGATTGTAAAATAGCAAAACGGAGTAAAATCGTATTTGTATCTATCACATTGATGCTTCTACTGCTTATCTTCTATCTGATCACCACGGTGGTATTTATATTGTTGACATACCAAGTGGTCGACCACAGGAGGGTCGAACCACTTCTAAATTTGAAAAATTATATTAAATGATGCCCTAACTACTGAAATGGAGCGAGCCAATAATCACCCTATTGAACAACCAAAATTGAGTTGTCAGAAGTTCAGTAGCTGGAGGGGGCTAGCACAAACAAAACTCACATTCCCGATTTTCCCACCACTGGCCGCCAATACCATAAACACCAAGTCGCCCTCCATTTTTGTGCAAGACGTGGAGTTGGGTGCAGTGTCGGATCGGGTACCAGTCTGGGTGTTGGAAGGAGTGTTGGACTGAGTGTTGGAAGTAGAAACGTGGTGCATTTTTTCTTTGTCACACCAGAAAAACATGAATTAGATCTTTGGAATCATAAAACATGATGAATTGTACTCAATATTGACATCAAACACGAATCATACATACCTAGTGTAGATCATACCGTTTTAGCATAAAATTCTTCAAAAAGATCCTTCAAAACATGAAAAAAACATATGTACATTCGGCAAAAAGTGTCTAATAACTGTCATAAATTGATCATATCTTGGGCCAGACATTACCCCCACACTTATGATTTTGCAGTTCCCACTGCAAACAAAAAGAAGTTACCCCTCGTGACTAGGCTTGTTGAGGAGGATCAACTTTGGAAGCTTCTCCTTCTTGTTGTGAAGGCTTTTTCTTGTGCCTCTTATGTTGCTTCAACTGTGCTCTAAGGATGTGGTTAGATTTGGTCATCTCGTTGACCAACCGTTGAAGGGAGTTAACCTTTGCTTGGAGGACTACATTATCATGATGAAGGTGTGCGTCTATTGTCTTCCTTTCCTCCAACTTTTGGAGAAGCTGATGGTTTTATTTTTGTAGCTTCTCTATGGTTGGGGCAGAATTGGTGATCTCGGAGGAAGGCTTAGATCCTTTGAGGGATGTGGACAATCTATCAGTCTTAGGATCTAGAGTGGGCATGGATGAAGTAGGAGTGATGGGGGACTAGTAAGGAGAGGTAGGTTCTGATTTTTTCTTTCTTAGTGGCTCTAATCCATCTGCAGAAACTTCCCTAAGTCTCGTGTGAGGGATCTGAAGGTCGGAGGACACTTGGATAGGATCCGAAGTAGGCAGAGGTTTTGTATAAGTTTTTTTTCTCTGGGTACTCTTTCGAAAGGGTCCTTTACCAAATTGATTGGCTCCCATCCTATTTGTGGGAATGATGGGAAAGTCTTGTTGGATCACTTCTTGGAGCTTTGTAGGTGTGGGATAAAGAGATATTGAAAGCATTGGGGGGTTAACAATAGGCTTCTTTTTGTCTTTTCTCTTGATCTTTGTACCCAAGGAGGAAGCAGGTATATCAACAAGATTTTTGTATTTTTCTAGCAAAGAGAGGGTGTGTACAAGGGGGTTTGGAGTTCTTAGAGAGAAAGGATTGGATGGAGAGATAGTTATTAGGCTAAGTGGCTTTTTGTTGGTCCTAATTGTCAAGTGAGGGTTTGCAAATTGGTAGATAAAGGCATCCCAAGTTTTCCCCTATTTCTCTAGTTTGGATAGAACAAGGAGTTTTATCAAGCCATGGTGAAAGAGACTATTGTGGGGGTTAGTCACATTCTTCCTCACTTGAGAGGACATCTTCTCCAAGATTTTTAGAAAATAGAAGGGGAAGTTCAAATGTTTGTTGAACAGAAAATGAGCCAGCAATCTAAAATGACAAGCTTTGAAAGTGGAGTATCTACCTTCGCATGTAATCAACCTCATGATGATGATGAGAGGATTGATCAATTCCACCTTTATCCACTCCCTGTAATATCCCTTTTCTCCTGAAATGTTCTCGAATTCGGGCTTAAACACCCTGTTATAACTTGAGTGTGACAATTTGTGGTTTTTGAACCATCTATCTCCCATTCTTGGGATCTTTGTAGCTGCAACAATGGACTCTTATGAGACTTGAAAGGTAAGAGACCCTACATGTGTTGTCTTCCCATAGAAACTGAGGGAGAATTTTATGGAGAGGTCGTCATCATGGACCTCCAAGGTAGATAAAAATTCCCCTCAGCCTGCTCGCAAAAACACCTCTCTGCATTGTGCAAATTCAGGAATGGAAAAGAGATCCACATAGGAAGAGGGTTCGTACCTCCTATGCATTGTGGTAGAGGCGAAATTCACCAGGAAAGGGTGTGAACATGCCAAGAGATGGAACAAATTGGGCACGGTCTGAGCACGATTTGAACAGGGGAAGAAATGGAAAAGGTTGGGCACGATTGTTTAATGAAGGGCAGAGAAAATGGCAAGGGTGAATTGAGATAATGGTTTTCTAGCCCAATTTTGAATGCGCCTATAGTGGAGTAGGTTGCACACATGTGCGCACAAGCTGCCATGTGTGGGAATTTTTTAATTCAAAGACTCCTTTTGGGGGGAAATGTAATGATGCGTAGTTAGATCAATGTCCAAGTCTTTTGACTTGGACATTTGATCATGAAAATATAAAGCATCTTCAATCAATTTCCTGCAACCAATTCAATTGAATGTAATCGATATCTAGTTACCTGGAATCTAGGACAGTTGTTGATGTGTAATTCATATGGTACTCTATTTGACACCTTATATGAAACTTCATCTGGTACCTCTGTGTTAAATACATTTTCACTTCTTGTAATGGATAGCCTGCAAATTAAATGTTTTTGACAATCACAATGGTTAATGAGTAGAGGAAGAATGCTCCATTGTTGTTGATTTTTCCATCATTTTCACTCAATCCTATTTCATATGACATATAATGTCAAACCTACAATGAAAAAGCTATAGAAAGCATAAAACATGTACTGTCAGCCTTATAATGTACAACTTTTAATGAAAGGCAAGTCGATAAAGAGTGGTTTGTTAAGTATATGTTTAGTAATTTATAGCACACAGGAGTTTAGCACTTCAAAAATAAAATGACTACTAATGCAATAACCTATACCATGGAAATTGTTGGTCACTATAATTGCTTAATTAATTTTAAACAACCAAGTGAAACATAAATTATCAACCCAGGGAAGTCTTTTGTTTCAAAGGTAGCCACGCACTATATATGCTCAATTTCAAAAGCACTTAGTGTTGTAGTAAAGA
>ML779484.1:1066855-1080512 GCA_009831015.1 Picea engelmannii | reverse complement strand
ATGAACATAAGCACATAAACACAACAATTGATAAAGGAGTTCACCCCTCTCTTGGGCTACATCTCCTGGTCCAGCTTCCAATGGATCATTATTATTAATTTCTCAAAAGTGCTCAAAAACATGTCTTACAATGCTCAAACTGATAAACCAACTACTCCAATGGCTTTAGAGCATCCAAAAACCCCTGTCTAGGCTCTTTCGGCACCTCAATCGGTCGAAAAATGAAGAAATTAGGCCTCCTGGAAGTCTCCCCCTTCAAGCTTGTTGTCCCTGCATCTACAAAACGCACCCTTTCAAATGAACCTGGCACACACGCAATATATAGCGTAAAAACCCAGCACCGGGCGCAACCGCGCCAACGCTGCAAACTGTAGGATGATTATGGGCGCGCCAGCCCCTAACCGCCTAGCACCTCAGGCATATGGGTCATAACATTACCTCACACTATAATAAAAAGGGCTCTGTTTTATGACCGAATGAAGTACTAACACATGTCAGGTCGGTTTTTTAAACCGTTTAAACCACTTTTAAAAAAACCCGTGCGCATATAGCAAAAGTCACATGGCTTATAAAATAGAACCATGGGTTTTAACATTTGCAAACTTTGAAACCCTGCGCGATATATATATGTATACGGTCACATAACAATGGATATGACCACGGGTTGGGGCTAAGCCCCGGCCCAACCCCCGGCCATTTAACACATAGTTTAACTTTAAATACAATACAACTCATATACATAACAAGGCACATCCAGTGGTCTGTTGGTCGGATGGTCTTTGCGAAGGCGCTATGTGGTGGGGGAGTTTCGAGGGTCGAACCCCACGGACTCCAATAATTTTACATAACAACCCATAAACCAATAAAGGGGTGCCACGTGGCAGCCCATGATTGGGCCATGTGGCACCTTACCATTAACCAACAAAATGCCATGTGTCGCAATTTGATTTGACCATTCCTGTCAATCATCATATTCAACGTCACCACATGTACAGTCGTACGACTCTGCCACATCAGCCTGTACGGAATGTACGGACTGTACAGTCAACATCATTTTTTTGCCTGTTTGACTTGATGAACAAATTGTAATATCTCTCACTCCTGATGTCCGTTTGAGATGAAACGAGTTGTGTTGGGTTCGAAACGATGAGGCCTACACTCTCGTCCGGTTTGAAGTGATTATGAGCACTTTGAATGTTTTAGCAAAATTTGATCCCCTGATCACCGACAGATGAGAGAAATGCTCAAGATATGTTTACAATATCCAAAACATAAATGAAATACATCCTGATGGTTGTAACATTAATTCTCTATATTTTTAAATTCAAAATTCCTCCAAAAGGTGCACTGGTGCGTTTCCAACTGTCCTTCGCTTTTGTGTTTTCTTTGTTGGCTTCTTTACGATGCTCCTGCATCATACTCCCTTGGCTGAAAAATTCATGAACTCTTGTTCATGAGCTCCTGCACCGTCTATCCATGTTTTTGGATCTCCACTTTTCTTTCCCAACTTGCATCTTCAATCGGGTGTCCCTTCCATTTTGTCAAATACTCAAAATATTTATTCCTTTGGGTCTCCTTGCTAATTCTCTGATCAATTATCCTTTCCATCTATGGATTTTCATCTACAGGCATCTGTTTAACCCATTGAACTTCCTCTAATTCCTCTATTTCATCTACTCTGTAAGGATATAGATCTTCTACATTGAATATGGTCTATATTCCTACCCCATCTAGCAATTCTATTTCATAAGCATTGGCTTGAAATTTTCTCAGAATCTTACACGACCCTATCTTTTTCATTTTCATCTTATTATATGTTGCTTTTCTCAGATGCACTAAAACTAAATCTCCCACTTCGAACTGAATTTATCTTTTGTGTTGATCTTCTCTGCGCTTGTATTCCTGGTTGTAATTCTACAATCTTTCTTTGATCTTACTATGGAGCTCCTGCATCTCTGTTCCAAAATATTCTGCTCCAACACTCCTGAAATCACCTTGCTCTAAGTCTCTCAACTCAGACACTCCTCTCAGATGCATTCCATACATAATATGGAATGGGCTATGTCCTATGCTCATGTTAGGTGAGTTGTTATATGCAAATTCTACTTGTGGCAAAATCTGATCCCACTAACTGTGATGTTCAGCTACTAAACTCCATAGTAAATATCCCAAGCTCTGAATTACTACCTCAATATGTCCATCCATATGAGGGTGATATGATAAGATAAATTATAATTCTGTTCTTAGCTTCTTCCCTAGTGTCCTCCAAAAATTACCAACAAATTTGGTATCTCTGTCTGAAACAATACTCCTGGGTAAGTCGTCAAGTCTAACAACTTCTTTGAAAAATAGATTTGCAATATGCATTGCATCATTGGTTTTTTGACATGGAATTAAATGTGCCATTTTAGAAAATCTATCAACTACCACGAATATGGAATCACAACCTCTCTGTGTCCTTGGCAATCCTAACACAAAATCCATGCTTACCGCATCCCACAGCCTCTCTAGTACTGGCAATGGTTGATACAACCATGTATTCTATCTTTTCCCTTTTGTGTGTTGGAAATTTATGCATTTATTCACAAACTTCTTGACATCTTTCCTCATCCCTGGACAATAATATAAGTTGTTCAGTTGCACAATTTTTTTTTCATGTCCGAAATGTCCATCCTATCCCCCACTATGTTTTTCCTTCATAATATTCTCTCTCATAGAACTCTTTGGGATACACAACTAATTTCCTTTGAATAATAATCCATCTTGAACCATATATTCAATCCACTGGATTTTGTCTCTCGGAATAGGATTCTCACATGCTTCATAAGCATCCTTGAAATATGAATCATCTTTGTACATATCCTTAAGCTTATCGAAACCTAAGGTCTTCACACAAAACTCCTGTAGAATCAAACATTTCCTACTAAATGCATCAACAACCTTGTTAGCAGTTCCAGAAATGTGTTTAATAAAAAAATTAAAGTTCTTCATAAATTCAACCCACTTCGTGTGTTTCTGGTTCAACTTCTCATGTCAAGTTATGAATTGTAAATGATGGTTATCGCTATACAAGACAAAATCTTTCAAAACCAAGTAATGTCTCCATTTCTTCAGTGCCTATATGATTGCATAAAATTCCTTATCATAGGTTGAGTACTTCATATTGCTCTCGTTCAACTTCTCACTGAAGTATGCAATCAACCTGTTGTCTTGACTTAATATTGGTCCAATCGCGAATCCACTTGTGTCACACCTGAATTGAAATGTTTTACTAAAGTCTGGAAAAACCAGAACTAGTTGTTCAGTTAGTTTCCCCTTCAACAAGTTGAAATTTTTCTCTGCTTCCTCTATCCAATGAAAAGGTTTATGTCTTTTCTTAACTGTGTCCATCATTGATGCACTAATCCCACTAAAATTTCTGATGAACTTCCTATAAAAACTAGCTAATACATGGAAGCTTATAACTTCGAAGATATTCCTTGGTGATGGCCAATCTCTGATTGCTTTTACTTTCTCAGGATCCATCTTCAACTCATTCGAAGAGATCACAAACCCAAAATAAATGAGTTCTCTCTTCCTGAAAGATGACTTCTTCAAATTTATCAGCAATTTCTCTTGTTGCAACCTCCTCATCACTAGAGTTAGGTGTCTCATATGTTCCTCCTCAGTCTTACTAAAGATCAATATATCATCAAGATACACAATTACGAACTTTCCAATGAAATCCTTCAAGACTTCGTTCATCAATATCATGAAATTACTTGGCACATTCTTCAAACCAAACATCATGACAAGCCATTCATACAACCCTTCATTCATTTTGAAAGCAGTCTTCCATTCATCACCTTCTCTCATTCTAATCTTATGATATCCATTTTTCAAATCAATTTTTGAAAAAAAAAATTCTCCACTCAAGCAATCCATCAAGTCATCCATCCTGGGTAAAGGAATTCTATACCTGATGGTGATTTTGTTTATAGCCCTACAATTTGTACGCATTCTCCATCCACCATATTTCTTCATACTTAACACTGTTGGCATAGCGCATGGGCTCAAACTTTCTCTAACTAACCCTTTATCCATTAAATCTTTGATTTACTTCTTAAACTCTTCATTCTCCTGCGGTGTCAATCTGTACACTGCTTTGTTTGGTAAACTTGCTCCTAGTATAAGGTCAAGGTGATGGATTATACTCCTGATGGGTGGCAATGAACAAGGTAAATCGTCCACCACTATATCAGCAAAATTCTCCAACAGTTCCTGAATTTCCTTTGGTAGATCATCTATCGAAGTACTAGTCAAAATGACTCTAGATTTCCTTACCACAACAAACTCCATATCTTCTTCTTTCTTGAATACCTCCAGAAGTTCCTTCCCACTCATGAGAAGTATAGTATGGCTTGCTTCTGCTTTCACCTTCTTGTCTTCAATTGGCAGCAACATATGTGTTCTACCATTCTTCTCCAAGGTGTATGTGTTATTTATTTCGTCATGAACAACATTTATGTCATATTTCCATGGTATCCCCAACAAAATATGGCATACATCCATGGGAATAACATCACATAAAATTTCATCTCTCTACACCCCTATCTTAAATTCAACTAAACATTGTTTAGTGATAGTTACCTGATGTCCTTTTTTCAACCATGAAACCTTGTATGGGCTCAGATGTGCAACTGTCTCCAATTCCATCTTCTCCACCATTTATGTGGATAGTAGATTATCTATACTTCCACTTTCCACTATCACCTTGAATACCCTATCCTTGGTCTTGCAAGTAGTTCTGAACAAACTGTTTCTCTAGATTGGATTCTCCACCTTTTTCTCTGGCTTCAAGAGAATTTTCCTCATCATTACAGATCTTCCACCTTCTGCATCTTCTGCCTCAACATTTCGCCTTTGCATTTCTGAAATGTGAGCTTCGCCTCCATCCTTTTTTCTATCATGACATTCAAAAGATTTGTGTATGATCGTTCCACAGACAAAACACTTTATTTCACCTCCTCTGCTTCTACCTCTTCCTCTTCCTCTTGTTCGAGGAAAAGTGTTCTTATCGACATATTGTATTCCCTGTGAACTTCCTCCTCTTTCAAGGTGAGTATGAGGTTTCTTTTCTTCATCCTTGGGCTTCTTTACTCTATCTTGGGCAATTTCTTTGCCTCTGCTCTGGATTCTACCTCTGCCCCTTTGACCTTGCTTTCGGGTGAATTTCTCTTCATCCTTCAAAGTCATTTGATAAGAATCTTCTACATTCTTGATTGTCATCATGCTCATATCATATTGAATTTCATATCTCATAAAATTCATGTATCTGGCAATCTTTTCATCATCATTCTCACGATGACTAGCTCTGATGTTTATCCTGTAGAATTCTTTAGTGTATTCCTTCACTGTCATCGCTTTCTGCCTCAAATTCTTCATTCTTCGAAATAGATTGATTTGGTAATCTCTGGGTATAAAATTATCTTTAATCTTGGAGACCATCCTATCCCATCTTTTGATTCTTTTCTTGCCTTTGCAACGCCTGTCAGCCTGCAATTCATCCCACCACAGTGTTGCATGCCCTTTAAGTCTAGTGACAGCATGTTTTATTTTTTTATTCTCTTCGATATCTTCATAATAAAAGTACTTATCTAGATATCTAAACCAATATAGAAGCTCCTCAACATCTAAGTTTCCTTCATAAATCAGAATGTCCATCTTTTCTTTGGCACCTATTCTTTCGACTACTCTGAATAAATGTTCTTCTGCAGCATCTTCAACTACAATTTATTTTTCAGCTCCAGCCTCATTTTCTTTCTCGAATTCACTAACATCTCCTACATCAACTGTCTCTCTCTATGTTGTCTCCATAGCATCTAATCAAGCACGGAGTTCTCTCATTTCCCTTTCCACAGCTGGATCGGGCATTGGTCTATCATGACATCTTCTGGGCGACATTGTATTAAATTTGTTCCATGCAAAATTTAAATCACAACTTACCTTCTATCTTCTCTCGCTTACAGAAAACAATGATTGTATGCTTTGATACCACTTGGTGTAGAACCCCACCTCAGTAGGTTCTTCTTGACCTCTTGGTCTAAGGATCGTTATTTTCTCCTCTCTGAGTCTAATTAACTCTTTGATTCCCCGCAGGAATATTCATCACACACAAGTGTTTTCCACAGGTCCTTCTTCGGAGTTACGCCTATGTGAACTAGCACAAATCGCAAACTCTTACCCACGTGACCAACTAAAATGACCATAATCTTTGCCTGAAAAGGTATTTCAGGTTTTGTGACCCCAAATATGAATCCCTCTGACTTCTTCAATCCCTGAAACCCTGAAAAGGGCTAACAGATCTTTGGTTCCTCCCTTGACTTCACTTGATGTGACCTTTGACTAAAACCTGGGGCCCAAATATTTCGACACCTCAGGATTTCTCATATCGATGATTTGTAATGCAACAACATGCTTCATCGATAGCCGAAATCACAATGACTCCTCGTCATGATCAATGGATTTGAGTTTCCCGCGATCCGATAGTCCTAATTCTATCAGGACTTCGTGAATCAGGAATTCGCAACTCTCGACTCTGAGTCACAACTTTCTCCACACCCCAAATTCCAAAACGATGAAATTCAATCACGATATCAATGACTCCCATCAATCGAAATCCAATGGCCACTACTCCTTATAAGCTTATGAGTGTTGAAAGACACTCAACCTTAACCTTTCCACTAATCAACAAGATCTAACGGTCCACAGAACTTCGACGATTCTCACTCTGAGAATTTCAACTGTCCGTTCAGGTTTCTCTAAGACTCTTGTCAAATACATGGAGTCTCTTCCCCCTGAGATTAACTTCTATGAAGAAACTTTATACCTCTTCCTTCCTTCGAAATCCTTCCAAATATCTATCCTTCTTGAGATTTGTTCTACTACAAAATCAAGGATTTCTAAAGGATTCTTACACGCACTCCTTACAGAATTCACAATAACCTCTGGTTATTGATGCTTCCAGCTCTGGGAACTCCTTGCAACAGTAGCTCTTCAACCTTTCCCCTTGGTTGGGTAAGTCTAAGACTTCCACTGGCCTACACACACCTTGCACGACTCTTAGGATATATTTGCACTTCTATGGGTATAAGAACAAGGGTATCCCTCCTGAGATTTTATGAGATAAGACTCAGAAACTTGTCAACGCACCCCTTGCAGACTTTCATTGCACTCCTTGCATGAATTATCAAGAAGTGAAACAATTGAAACTTATACTTCTCCTCTCACAGAATTCATACATTCAACATGAAATCATACACACAAATCATTGAAACAACGACATAACAGAGACCATAAACCAACTGTAAACATACCATTCAATAGATGCAAATAGTAACCATGACACACCATAGAATTGGATCAAAGCAATCTTATATTAATCCAAGTTCTTCTATACATGGGTTCAATAGTGACAAATATCTTTTTATAAAAATTCTACAATCTTTGTTCTCCTACTCTGTTTCTCTATTACTCTACAACTTACAATTACAACAAGAATAATCCTACAATACCATACATACAAGGGAACTTTTTTTTCTAGAGTTTTCCCTCTTACAACTCTAAGCTATCTGGTCGAAAATTAAAAGCTACCTACTTTACATTTATTACAATTAAATGCCTTCATTACCAAAAGATGAGAGCAATGCTCAAGATCTGTTTACAATCTCCAAAACATAAATACAATGCATCTTGTTGGTTGTAACATTAATGCTCTATCTTTTGAAATTCAAAATGCCTCCAAAAGGTGTGTTGGTGCGTTTCCAGCTATGCTTCGCTTTTGTGATTCTTTTTTGGCTTGATTACGATGCTCCTGCATCACCTGTTTTGCTCACAACTATGAGTCTTGAGAGTTCCAGCATTGATATTCTAGACCAGCTATGTTGGAGGCCCTAGAAAATGACAAGGACTGCCTGAGGGACTATGTGGCAGAGAAGGGTGGAGGTCCATTCTCTTGGGTGGTACAGGTTGGGTGGAAGAGAGATGGGTACTTGGATTTTTGTGGGTGATGGGAAACCTATGTGATCTTGAGAGATTATTGGTTTGGGAACCCAAGTACACTCTGGAACCATCCTTGTGGATTCATTGCCTTGGCTTGGGGGTGACACTACTATTGAGATTTGGAGCAGTGGTTTCTACGGTTGGGTGGAACGTCCTTGGTCTGCAGCCAGTTGATGTCACCTTTTTATAAATATAAGTGCTCTCTGTTGTGATATTATTATCTGTGTATGAATGTATTTTTTTGTGTATTTTAATTATCGTTTAACTAAATCTTAGATTATGCATGTTTGGTGGATATTGTTGTGCATGTCACTAAATCATGTAGCTTATGCATTCTTATTAATGAAACAAGGTATCGGTAAGAGTATGAAGTCCAAGGGTGGGTTTGAAGGTATCATCCCTCGTCCTGTGGGTGGCTAGGTATGTTACAATCCCATGCTCTCTTTGATAGGACTTGAGAGTCCACTAAGAATGGTTTTGAGAGCTAATGCATCATTCTTCTTTCCTTCCTTTTGAGCTACAAAATTTGACTTGTTCTTCAACAAAACTGATCCACCAATGGCTTCCTTCCAAATACCCACTCCCATATCTTTCAAATGTACTCTCATTTGTATTCTCCAAGTAGTATAGTTTTCCTCATCAAGGATTGGAACTTCATTATCCCTTTTTTTATCCATGGATCTCCTCCAAGATTGTTAAGGCTTATAGTGAATGCCTTCTCTAATACCAATTGTTGGACACACCGACCACACTTAGAGGGGGGGGTGAATGAGTGTGGGGCTCTTTTTTCTCAAAATTCCCTAAAATTGCCTTTCACAAAACTCAATGGTTAGCAATCACCATTTACCTATTAATTATTGTTGTCATTTATAATCAGTTAGATGTGAACATATATCATCAATAAGTCATCACCACAATGAACACAATATGTATGTACAATTTTGCTTTTTATCACGGACTACACTCCTTGGGTTATCAACAACAACTAAATAGAGTACAACTCTAGAAGAGCACCAAATCTATAATGCAAGACTCATCTTACGTCCTCAACACCAATTGAGAGGAGGCAACAATCCTCAACAGATATCAATATGTCAACAGGTACGCAACATGTTGGCAGTGCAGCATCTGTATGTACGCGCCCTACCAGTAGTAGATCTCGTGTATGTATGTGGCTAATCTGTACTACAACATGCGTATCACATATGAGTTACTTAGGGTTTTATCTTCAAGATCAACTCATATCCTTTGCAACCTTCAATCACGTTCTCTTCTTTCTTTCACTGTCCAATTTGACTCATAAACAATCACAACACATCCAAGCTCTCCAACAACTTACTCATGTCTCTCAGCCATACAATATGAATTCTACTCATCATGTATAAGAAACCAGTATACTATGGAAATCATATCAGTATTGAACCATAGGAGTGTTTCTCACTCTATCAATCAACACAAACCACATCACAACATCCAAACCAAGAATGCATTAAGCATTCACTACACAATAAGCAAGAGTATCCATCAAGACAACAATGTAACCATACCAGAGTTTCTATGGCACATATGAGACCATAGAATGAATATCTGGAACCCACTTCAGTCTTCAAGAGCACATCATCAATTCACACATAAGTCTTCATGACTTCATCAATTGTACATGGTCTGTCCTCATTCAGCCTGCGTATGTATGTGCCCTGGTTTACTACAGCCCGTGTATACCTCATAAACTAGGGTTTCTAAACTTCTAAGACTTTTTCCATCATGATCTCAGACTTGCCAAAAATTTGATGTGTCCATGAGATCCTCCATGTCGTCTCTCTCTCATAATAGATCTTCAATCATTCTCAAGAGATACACAAGAGATGCAGAACAAATATCCACAAAAGATGATCTTACAAAAGAGACCCTTGCCTCTTATTTATACTCTTCAAGTAGCTTCATTAGAAGCATCTTCTAGGTCACTTAACCCACTTCTAGGTCACTTAACCCATTTCTAGGTCACTTAACCTATTTCTAGGTTAACCACTTTCCATAAATAGAAAGTTCTCCATTTAAATATTCCTCCTTGATTTTGTCACTTTTCTTTACCATTTAAATAACAATTTCTTCTTTGCAATCTCTTTGACTTTTTTGAACTTTTGGGGCTTCAAGCCTACATATGAGGGTCCTTTATCTTCGTAGGGCCATAACTCTCAAACCATGAGGAGTTATGTGACATTCCACATACCATCTGAAATGGAATGAAAAGAACTATCCATCTAGGATAGTTTCACCAACAACTTCACTGATATTCATCTCATTATTCCACATATAAGCATGGGTTCTCCAACCATACTTCTACGATGACTCATCCATAAAGCGTCTTCCCATGAATGATTTCACCATAAGGGGACCACTTTGGAGTTCATCCATTTGTGCACCTTATCGACCATGATAAGACAATAATGATTCAATCCAACAATACATCATATACCAATGACAACTCATTGATCCATCCTCATCAATATACAAACCTTTGACCTTGAAATCATTTAATCATCCTTTGGCATCAACTAATTCCTTGACATCAATCAATTGCAAACAATCAATCATCCATTGGCATCAATCAATCATTTTACATCAATACTTTTAAATCAATAAATCAATCAATCATCATTTGGCATCAATCAATCACTTGACATCAGTCCTTTCACATCAATTAGTTAAACCTTTGGCATCAATGACAACATGATCCAACAATAACTAGTACTAATTAAAAATTATAACTCAAAATCATAACTACGATATAATTCAAAATCGTAATTCAAAATCAACTCTGATCCTAGCATTTTAATGTTGAAAATAAAGTGAACAGCTTATCTAAATCCACAATAAGTAATTGACCTAATCTAATAAAGTAGATGTGGCTAAAAGAAACACTGCATAAGTAACCAAACTATGGAACGGATTACAATTTTATAAATAGAAATAGAGAGTTATGATAACATAGGTAAACAACTTATAAATAATTAAATTGCAACCTGCATAACAAAGTGTTAAGAATCAGAGTATAAACACGTAAATATAGACTATTATAAATGCTCTGTAATACACATACAATCCAGAAAGTGATTTGCAAAGTAGAAAATATATACACAGTGATACGTTTTCAACAAGTAACTTGAAGCTAGCTAGTTATGAAATCCAAATACGAAAATATGAATATACACTGATATGAACAAGCTACCCAGACCACTGGTGGGCCCCCTAAATGGTCGTAGAACTACTTCAATGTGAAAACACAGTCACAGAAATAACACAAAATTTGATATTAATCACTAAAACTGAGTTTACAGCAAAATCGAGATAATGTCTGTATGTATATAAACAATCATCCTCTTGGTGGAACAGACCAAAAAATATTTATAAAGTGCATACATATCTTGAGAGGTCGACCACTAAAAGGGTTGACACTCTCTAAAAACATAAATTCATTAATTTTTCATTAACAAAATGCATCTCCTCCAATAGCCTGGTGCGCTCAATATAGTGGCCGATGCAACTACTCAAGTCTGAATGCGATCAGTTCCATAGCTAGATGGCATAAGTGGGCACAAAACCCATGTTTTTTATTCACCCATAGAATCTCTCCGATATGATAACCTCCAACTCCACTTCTCTCCAAGTTCCGGATCGAGTGTCAAATGAAGGTCTAGACGAAGGACTGGAGGGAAGGCAGGATCACGTTTTTGGCCTATTGCAAAAAAACAAGGAACGTTAGAAAATTTTAATCGCTCAATTGAAGATAAATTAACATAACATAATTACAAAACAACAATTACACATACCTCATGTTGTTCCATGGAGAATTGATGCACAAAAATATGATAATACCTTTAAAAATGTTGTATTATTGACAGGGGGGTGAATTAGTAATATAGCAATTGAATCCTTTTTAACCATATAATCCAAGTTTTATATCAATGTATCATTATCATACAATAACTGTAGAGTAAATAAGAAATGAACAAATGAACAATCATACACATACACAATACACTAGTGTTTTACGTGGAAACCCAAAGTGGGAGAAAACCACATAATGCTTTTTCTTATATGTCTTGAAGAATTACATTCATTGGAATCACCAACTTCCTTTGTTTTCCAGCTGCAATTGGAACGAGGATCCAACCCCCTTGTTTCTCAGGCTACAACATGAAGGAATCTCCAACTCCCCTATTATCTAGCTACAACCAGAAGGAGGCTACAACCCCCTATGTTCTCTGGCTACAACCAAAAGGTGGATACAACCACCTGTCTTTGCTCTGTCCAACTGCCCTGAAGTAGAAGTAAAATGATGGAACCACTGTCACACTATCATTGTGAGATATACCATTGTAAACTTGTACCAATAAACCTGAACCATGCATCAATCATGCATCAACCTGTACCTCAACCTATGATCAACTTGTACCATAAACAAGTGCATCAACCATGCACCAACCTGTACCAAACAACCTATAATCAAACTATACCATAAACAAGTGCATCCAACCATGTACCAATTATGTACCAATCATGTGTCAACTATTCATCAACTATGACTCATCAATATGTACCAACATCATCAACTATACACCTCATGTATGTGTCAACTCATCAACTACTTGTCTCAACCATGTAACCAACATGTACCTCAACCAAAATCCCTCATCAATATCATCATCCAAATATGATTTTTAACTCTATAATATACCTATTTTATATGATCACATACTTGCAAACCTTCCTTAACTTTAACAACAAGATACTATCATTTTCATCAAACTTTTCTTTAGTCTCACATGACTAGTTTTGGATTAATCAACAGCCCTAACTTGAAATAATCATAACTATGTACCTATAATGAATAAAGATATGAAAATGATACACAATTTTCTTCAGTTTGTTTTATACAATTCCTCCAGGTTTCACTACTTGGAACCTCTCAGAAAAGGAGTTTTATCAAAAATGACATACCTTGTTGAATTCTGGCTTATTCTAGAGATCGACCTTGTAGAGCGTGCCCCACATAGAATATTTGTTGACTGGATCTGAAAATGTTAACCAAAATAATAAATACTTTAATCTAAAAAACACATTTGATCTTGCTTAATTTGGATATGTTATGAAGAAGTTATGACGTTTTTACCCGAAACACTTGTTTTAGACTAGTTTCAGGACTAGCCACAAACCCTATTTTCCATGGAGTGTAACTCCAAAAATAAAACGATCCACAATATGAATATTTTATCAAAGATACTTAGATATGTTTCCTTAATTCCCTATCAATTTCACTGTCTGAATTATTCTAGAAAAAAAGTTATTGTGAAAATGGTGAGATGACCTGTAAATAACATACCTTAGAAAGCATCATCAAAAGAATTTATCCTCCCTTGAATTTCGTCCTTCTTTTCTTCACCTTCCCTCTTAAATTTGTCTTAGTTATCCTTTTTTTACCTCACTCACCTATAGATATTCAATATGCTCAAGTATGATATAAAATGAGAGAGCCTTGCCTCTTATTTATACTCTCCAAACATCTTCCTTAGACAAATCTTCTAGGTCACTTAACCCATTTCTAGGTCACTTAACC
>ML779484.1:1015384-1062296 GCA_009831015.1 Picea engelmannii | reverse complement strand
AACATGTAAAGGTACCAATTCATGTGGGAGAAAGGTTGATCATTAAACAATGTCCAAAGACATGGGAAGAGATAGAGGAAATGGAACATGTTCCCTATGAAAGTGATATTGGTATTCTAAAGTATTTGATGGTCTTCACTTTATGAGACATTTCCCATACAATGGGAGTGTTGAGAAGATACATGTCGACACCTAGAAAACAACATTGGACAATTGTCAAGAGAGTATTTAGGTATTTTTGTGGCACAAAAGACTATGTTATATGCTACCAAGGAAAACCTGGAGTTGAAAGTGAATTAATTGTACATTTCTTTGTCGACGCCAACTAGGCTAGAGATGTGGATCGACAAAGGTTGACCAATGGATATTTTTTCAAGATGTCTGGTGGAGAAATAATCTAGATGAGTAAGCAATAGGAAGTCATATCCTTATCAACAAAATAAGTTGAATACATGGAAGCCACTCATGGAATAAAAGAAGAAGTATGGATGCAATGACTATGTTCAGGAATCAGGTTTGAGTAGAGAGCTATGAAGATAAATTGCGACAATTAAAGAAGAATATTTCTGGAAAAGAACCCAGCTTATAATTCCAAGACTAACCATATTGATGTACAATACCATTGAATGAGAGACATGGTGGAAAGAAACAAGGTGTTGCTGGAGAAAGTAAACATGTTGGAAAAAATAGAAGAGTCTTTGACCAACTCTATGAGTGTTGTGAAGTTCTCTTTGTGTAGAGAGGAAATGGGCATTATTTCCCTTGGTCTATGAACAAAATTTTAGGAAGCTCTCAGTTTCATCAAAGAAGACAACATGTGGGATAATGTTGGGTTGTTATATTATTTGCAGTGAAATTGAAAGGTAGAGGTGTATTGACTAGAAAAAGTCGAAGTCAAAGTAATAGATAGAAATTCAAAGAGGTCAACCAACAAGACGTCGATAAGAGGTCATGTGGAAACTGACTGAAGACCGAATGAAGGTCTATTGGTAGTCGACTGGTAATCTGACTTGGTAGTCGACTATAACAAAATACTGAGATTCATGGGATTTGTAACCAATGATATGCGTGGATCTGTAACCATTTTGGGGTTCCTTTCTTTAGGGTTGTTCCTACTATAAATCCTATAAATAAGGCATGTTGTAATGTTGTAAAATCTAATATTTATCTAATCCTTAGATCAATCATTTTATAGGTTGTCATTCATGTTGATGTAATCCAAATGGGATATAGTGTTGTTCTTTTGTAAATCAAGAAGGTATGATGTTGATTGTGTCTTAGGTGTAGACCAAGGTTAGGCATGTAACCTTTCATTCAGAATGAATAAGACAGCAAGAGAGAAATATGTTGAATGAATGTTGGTTTTCCCATTTGGGTTTCCAGGGTAAAATCTCTATGTATTGTGTGTCTTTTTTGTCACTTATTATATAGCCCAAATATTTATTCCTCTCTTTTATTTGGTTTAGTGTCAAAGTGTTCTATTTCCTAACAATCATGTTTTTCATCTGCATGGGCATAAAAAGGATGTTGGAAAACAAAATAAGTCCTAAAACTAATGAAGTGTGGAATGCAGGATGTGGGATGCGACGTGGGTGCAGGAGAATATGTTATTCATACACATGAGAATAAAAAGGATGATGGAAAAGAAGCTAAGTCCTAAAACTCATGGAGTGTGAAATGAAGGATGCAGGAAGAGGGATGACATGTCGGTGTGAGAAAATATAAGGGCACACAATTCCTCTGCATGGGCATAAAAAAGATGTTGGAAAATAAATGAAGTATTAAAAATCGCGGAGTGTGGAAAGTAGGATGTGGGACAGGGGATGACATGCGGGTGAGAAATAATATGTGGGTGCGCTATTCCTTCACATGGGAATAAAAAGGATGTTTGGAAAATAGACTAAGTTCAAAACTAGTAGAGTGTGGAATGCATGATGTAGAGTGAGAAACATTGGTATAGACAAGGAAAGTTTCCTTTGCTTCCACATAGGTAGGGAATTTTTCAATGAAGGGAAGAAGAGTAAGGAAGAGAATAAAAGGAAAAGGAGAGGAGAAGATAAAGGAAAGGAGAAAGGCATACAAGAATAGAAAAATAAAAACAAAAGTGTGGAGCCAAAACCTGTTTTGGCCATAAAAGTATAAAAAAAAGATGTGGGTGAAGGGGACCCCATTGCATTTCATTATTGACAATGAAAGCTAGAAGAACCTCATCTCACCATAGTTCATCAAACAATTGGGATTGTTGACAACACCACACCCGCAACCATACAACATCGGGTGGATTCACCAAGGACAAGATCTACATGTCAACCAACAATGTCTATTTTCATACAACATCCATACCTTCAAGGATGAGGTATTATGTGATGTTTCCTCAATGGATGTATGTGATGTTCTTTTGGCCCAGCCATATATGTGGAAGTGCCATGATATTTATGATTCTCGACCCCATAGTGTCATTGTTACTCTAGGGGGACATCTCTAGAGGATACCAGAGGTAGTTCAAACTAGTGTCCCACCTAAACAATGTCGCAAGGTAGTATCTCATACTACAAAATTCAACTTCTTCACAATCAGTTCAAAAGGTGAAAATAAGGACATTTCAACCATTTCATCCTCAGTTCATGCACCTTCTATCCAACAACAACGGGTCAAAAATATTGAACCAAAGTGCAAATATTCCTTCTGCACACAATCATCTCATCAGGTTCTCAACAACCTCCCACAAACCAAGAAGCAAAACTTCTCTAGCAAGGCAAGTAGCTCACCAAGGTTTAGATTCAGCAAGTGATTTCCCCTCTCTGCTATAAAATCAACACAATGGAGACCATTTCTTCCTAAGGAGGGAGGATTGATCTAGATGGATATCGGTGGCCACTCACCTATTCCAACTTGCTCAAAATAGTTTGTTGGCAACTTACTATTTTTAGCATTTTTTCTGTTCCTAAACTTCCAGGGCCATTTTGAGGGCCTAAATGACTCATTTTCGCAATCGATCACCTCAAATATATTCTAAGGCTCTTATTGAGCCCCCAAAATTAATCTCCACATCGATATATTTCCAATGAGCTATCGTGCACCCAAAATGGAGATTGTATGCCAAAGTTACGCCCTCAGGAAGTTGATACACAAAACTACCGAAAAAGGGGTCCACAAAATTGTTAGAATTTCATCTTCTGGGGTTATGGTTTTGGATTTTCTTTATGTTAAAAATGCCTTTGGAGCCTGATTGCAAGAATCATCTTCTTGTGAATGTGAGTAGCCATCACATCTCTTCTCAGAGATAAGTTTCCACCATTCTAGCGAGTCTTTCACTCTGTATTTCTACATTTTTTTTGATTCAGGTGGATATCAGTGGCCACCCACCTTTTCAAACTGGCTCAAAACAGTTTTCTGGCAATTCTGGCAATTTACCATTTTTAGCAGTTTTAACTTCTGGGGCCATTTAGAGGGCCTAAATGAAGGTTTTTTGGGATCGAGATTCTCAATGTTACCCTATGGCATGATTGAGGCCCCAAAATAAATCTCATCGATGATACCTCTCCAATAGGCTATCATATGCCTAAAACATAGATCGTATGCAAACGTTACGACCCCGAGAAGCTAATGTACTAACTTACCCAAACAGGGCCCACATGACTTTTGGCGCTTCATCTCCTAGGGTTAGGTTTTTGGATGTCTAGGGTTTTTGGCATTCCTATTTATTGTAAAAAGGATTTCATAGCCTCATTGTAATCATCTTCTTATAGTTTTGAAATTATTTCCTTATTGAATAGAAAACCAGTTTTACTGTATCTCTATTATTTTGTGTTAAGTACATGTTAATAATCTGTATTCATTTGTTCTTCTCATAAAATACGGATCAATGGTATTAGAGAAATATTCTCCTTGTCGTCTTAATGCATGTCCCTAACGAGGTCAGATTACAAAGAGTTGGGTCTCGAGCTTGTTTCTCCTGAGGAAAAAAGCTCTCGCACACCCAAGCGACCTCTCATGGCAGGAGAAAATAAATATGATGAGATAGGAGATCCTTTCAAACTATTTATTGAGGAATCCCTCACACAAAAAAGGAATGAGATGATGGATAGTTTCGCACAAATCCTTTTGTGACTACCAATAGGCGATGCGTCTTCTTCGAGTGGAGGCGCCATCCCCTTCAAGGTACAAATAAACTTAGATATTCCTATATTTAAAGTTCATATAGACACAGATGTTGTAGACAAGTGGTTGAATCTACTAGAATTGTATTTCCTATCCATAACTTTTCGAATAGAGAAAATATTACTTTTGCGCTCCTCAAAGCTATTCCCCATGTCAAAGATTGGTGGGAAACCTTCTGTGAGCAAAAGGAAATAGAGGAACCCTCATTATTTACAGTCACGACCACCTGGTAATCCTTCAAGGATGATATTAAGGAACAATACTACCCTATTGGAAGTTATGATGACTTGTATACCAAATGGACCACACTACAACAATAAAGAGACCAAGCAGTTCCGGATTTCACAAATATCTTCCATACCTTGTGCACCAATCTAGGTATCAAATGTTTGTAGTGAAATATGGTGCTCAAGTATCACAGTGATCTTCATAGATACATCCATACCGAGATGGAATTTATGGACATCTCATTTTTGGGCGCGGCCTACCAATATGTCGTCAAAATCGAGCAAAATCTCAAAAAAAAGACACGGTAATTTGGGCCTGGGAACCCCTCACAACAAAAGACAGTAAAGGGCGGAACCAAACCACAAAAAAAAGGACAGATAAAATATGGATAGTATCAGGACAACCATTCCAAGCTGCAACCAAACAAGGACATCGTAAATACAAAGAAAGATACCGCAAAGTGGTGTGACTTCCATAAGAGCCTGTGGCATAACACTGTTGATTGTATCTCAAAGCAGTCGTTGGTGGTCGAAGTGAAAGGATATGAATCATATGCGGGTTCTGAATCTGATCCATAAACAGAAAGGGGAAGATGGAGCATTGATGCGGAACCCAGTGCCATCGTTGCTACCACCAAGCTCTAGTCTGGTGAACCAGACGAGCCAGAAGAAGGAGAGCGCCTCTTCCATTCATAGATGTGGGTAAAAGGCACCCTTCTACACTTCATTGTTGATAGTGGTAGCCAGAAGAACCTCATATCAGTAGAGGTCATCAAGTGGTTGTCCCTATCGACAACACCGCACCCACAACCCTACACCATTCGATGGCTCCGCCAAGGAAGCGATCTCTGCGTCAGCCAACAGTGTCAACTGTCGTACAACATCAAGCCCTTCAAAGACGAGGTATTATGTGATGTTTCTCCTCTCAAATTTTGTGATGTTCTTTTGGGAAAAACTTATTTATGGAAATTTCATGTTGTATATGAGTCTAGGCCTCATAGTGTTATCATTACTTTGAACAGGAAATTGTACAAGATACCCGAGGCAGTCCCACCTAGTGTTATTTCCTTGATCTCTGCTAAGAAATGCAGGAAGGTCATCTCTCASATGGGGAAGTTTGTCTTCTTCRTGATTCTCTTCCAGAATAAGTGAAACATCACAGCCACATCCAGGTTCTCTAYGGTTGACCTCTCCACACAACAGAAGCAAGTAGATAAGGYCATGGAAGAATACTCATATATCTTCTCCTCACTTACCAGGGTACCTCTGCACTGCCAGGTCAAGCACCCCATCGATCTRACCCCCAGTGGAACGCTACCCAATGGGCCAGTCTATCGTCACTCTATTTTAGAGAATGAGGAGATCAAGCRACATATCCAAGAACTACTCCACAAGGGTCACATATGTCCCATATCATCACATTGCAGGAGCCTAATCATGTTGGTGCAGAAGAAATATGGAACCTGACGACTCTACACTGATTACCGAGCTCTGAATAAAATCACAKTCAGAAAMTGGCACCTGATTCCCCGAATCGACGACCTCCATGATCAAATCACTGGGGCCAAATACTTTAGTAAGATTGATCTCAATTCTAGCTACCACCAGGTCTCGATAGAACATACAGATGTATGGAAGACCGCCTTCAAGTCAAAGMAAGGCCTTTTTGAATGGTTGGTCATGCCCTTTGGTMTGAAAAATGTGCCAGCCACTTTCATGAGGTTGATGGACGATATCCTTCGACCATTCACCAATAATATTTTAGTGGTGTATCTGGATGACATTCTCATTTACAACAAGACTTGGGACAAACACTTGCAACATATTCAGCAGGTTCTACACACCCTGCGACAGCACAAGCTATACGCCAACTTGGAAAAAAGATCCGTCAGCATGGATAGGGTCCATTACCTAGGCTACATCATTGATTAGCATGGAATACATGTGTATCTAGCCAAGATCCAATTCATTCATGACTAGCCAGCCCCAACCACACTCACTGATCTCCAGAGCTTCTTGGGCCTTGCCAATTTCTACCGCAGGTTCGTGTTGGGATTCTCCCATATTGCATGGGCCCTCAGCCAAATAACCAGGGGTGGTGGTAAGGAAAAATTTGCGTGGGGTCAGTCCCAACAAAAAGCGTTCGATTATTTGAAGCAGTGCTTGTGCTCATCCCCAGTACTTTCACTCCTAGACCTGCAGTAGCCCTTTGAGATCGAGACAGATGCTTCTAACTATGTCGTGCACATCGTTCTCACTCGACACGGCCACCCCGTGTCCTATCATACTGAGACACTATCAGATGTTTTCCGTAAGTACCCTACTTATGACAAAGAAATGTACTCCATTTTGCAAGTCTGCTGCTAGTGGAGACACTACATTTTTGGGAAGGAGACAGTCATCCACACTGATCATAAGCCACTACATTTCATGTAAACACAAGGAAAATTATAGAATGATCGCCATCAAAAGTGGTCCACATAATTGCAGCAATTCCACCTCAACATCAAGTATAAAAAAAGAATCACCAATCGCATCGTTGATTGCCTTAGCAAACCGCCAGTTGCGAGACTCACCATGATGCTAGACTCTTGCAGCCATGAGACCTCTCAATGGCCCGAACTCTATGAGATAGACCCAGACTTCTCTACCACCTAACAAATGTTGGGGGAAAATGCAGTTGTCAATAATTTCCATCTTCAGGATGGGTTATTGTGTCGTCTGGGCCATATCTGTGTTCCATCAAGTGAGCGAGCGAAGTTGATCTGGGAAACCCACTACAGTTGGGTGGCAGGACACTTTGGAATCGAAAATACAATGGCGATGCTACAAAAACATTTCTACTAGTCGAAACTTTGACAGGAGGTCAACAAGTATATCAGGTCCTACACTGCCTACGCGATTGCCAAACTGAAAACTAAGAAACAAGGCCTATACACCCCTCTTCCTACTCCTAACAGGCCATGGGAATCCATCTCAATGGACTACATGTCGGGCCTCCCATCCACCAAGCGGGGAAATGACTCTATTTGTGGTTGTTGATCGCTTTTCTAAGACGACGATTTTGGTTGCCTGCAAGAAGAACATCACAACAGAGGCCACTGCTAAGATCTTCTTTGAACGAGTCTGGGTACATTTTAGAATCCCACAAACCATTGTCTCATATCAGGACAGTCAATTTCTTAGCACATTCTGGTCTAGCCTCTAGTCACTACTAGACACCAAGCTCACCAAATCCATGGCTTTCCACCCTCAGACAGATGGCCAAACCGAGGCTGTAAATCGAATGATTGTGCATATCCTTCGCATGTATAATTCAAAAAACCCTCGCACATGAGATGAGATCCTTCCTTATGTACAACATAGCTATAACCAAACCCTGTATAGCTCAACTGGCCACAACCCCTTTCAAGTGGGGTTGGGATTCCAACCATTGTGTCCCGTAGATGTTGCACTTCCCCTTGCGGCACCTTGACCGACTCATCTCCTGCTCCAACTGAAGCTGAAAAAGCCACCCAGTTTATTGAGAAGATCCAACACATTCGTCAATAGGTTCAGGATATCCTACAGAAGTCCAATGATAAGTACAAACAATGCCATGATCAACATCGGGTGCCACATCAATTTCAGGTGGGCGACAAAGTTTGGTTCCACTTGCAGAAATAGTGCCTTACAGGACCCCATTGGAAGCTTCGACCACTCTGTTATGGGTCGTACACCATCACCAAGGCCATGGGGGATAATTCTTTTCATCTCAACATTCCTCCTTTCCTTGGCCTACACACAATGTTCAACATGGATCTCCTTCGCCCTTATTTCCCACCATTATTGGACACCTCAGAAGTAGCAGAAAAGATGACACCAACAGATATCAACCCCGAATTCATACAATAGGAATCCAATGATCATACTATGGACACACATATCAAGAGAACTCAACAACAAAGGATCTATCTTTATCGAGTCGTCAAAGCAGGACAGCTCCTGCACCAAGGCAAGTGGCTCACCCAGGGCCAAATTTAGCAGAAATTTCCTCATCTGATGGGGGACCTCAACGCAATGGATACCATTGCTTCCTAATGAGGGAGGAATTATCTAGGTGTATATCGGTTGCCACCCACCTTTTCCAACTGGCTCAAAACAATTTTCTGGCAATTTTGGCAATTTACTATTTTTAGCAGTTTTAACTTTCGGGGCCATTTTGAGGGCCTAAATGAAGGTTTTTCAAGAACGATCTTCTCAATAACTAACTATGGAATGATTGAGGCCTCAAAATTAATCTCTTCTATGATACCTTTCCAACGAGCTATCATACCCCTAAAATAGAGATCGTATGCAAAAGTTACGACCCGAGGAAGTTAATGTACTAACTTACCCAAACGGGGCCCACATGACTTTTGGCGCTTCATCTCCTAGGGTTAGGTTTTTGGATGTATAGGGTTTCTGGCATTCTTGTTTATTGTAAAAAGGCTTTCAGAGCCTTATTGTAATCATATTCTTGTGAATGATCACATCCGTCACATCTCTTCTCAGAGATAAGCCGCCACCATTCCAATAAGCTTGTTTCTGTTGCATTTTACAGTTTTCAGTTTATTTCCTTATTGAATAGAAAACCAGTTTTATTGTATCTCTATTATTTTGTGTTAAGCACCTGTTAATAATCTATATTCATTTCATTCTTCTTATAAAATCTGGATCCTTTGTACACTTTGCTCATTAATAGAAATTGTTTATTACTGTCTATATGTACCTCTTGTTATATATCCAATATACCTCTATTATATTATTGTCTCTCTTGCAATATCTATGTATATTTATGTGTTATATATGTTGTGTATGTGTTATATTATTTGCACGACTAGCTCTAGTAGCTGCCACACTGTGTCGGGCATGTAAGGGGGTTTGTGGGGGGGGTGCTAGAATCCCCCTTTGGGGTTTGAAGGGGGTAGATATCCCCCCTTTGTGGGGGTTCAAGGACATTTCCCCCAATAAAAAAAAATCCTCTGGGAATGTGTCACATTTTTACCTCTTTTTGTGTCCATTATTGGGAGGTTTTTTGGCACCTGGTTTTTTCCAATGGTTTTCTATTTTTGGTTAAGGAATTAGGGTTGTTGACTAATCTAGGTCATTGGGTTATGATTTTGGATGTCGTTGGCTCCTATATGTATATTGTATTGTAAACAATGTATCACAATGAATGAATATAGAATATGTTGGTTTTCCTAGTTTGGGTTTCCAAGGAAAAATCTTTGTTTAATGTTTATATTTTCCATTGTATATTTTTTATTCTTTTACTGAAAATATGTTTATAGTAAATAATTTTACAAGGTTAAAATATACATTTGTGGTCAAGGGTTTGGCTCAGGACTATGATAAGCCTTGTTACAGTGGGAGATTTGTGGTATATATTTTTTGGGTGAAAAGAAATGGCGAGCAGTTCAAAAATGGAGATCGAGAAGTTTAATGGGAAACGTTTTGAGTTGTGGAAGCTCAAGATGGAAGATCTATTGGTGGACAGAAATCAATCGATATCGGTGGATCTAGGTACTGCACCTATAGGAACTTCAATATATTACTAGAAAAAGTTGGATTGGAAGGCAAAGAGCACAATCTGACTGTATCTCAAATTCAATATTATTGAATGTGTCAAAGGAATCTACATCCAAATATTTATGGGATAAGTTGGGGAAATTGTATGAGTCTAAGTCCCTAGTAAATAAACTATTTTTGAGAAAGAAGTTGTATAACCTAAGGATGAGAGATGGAGACTCAGTGGCAGAGCATTTGAACGCCTTCAATACTGTGGTAAGTGTTAGGACCCAAATTTGATCAATTTTTATGCCTTATATCTTTTCATATGATCTTTCTAACAGTCTTATACCCCTCATTTTGTATAACTTTGGCTTAAACATTGACTTAAATCGATATATAAAGACCCAAAACTTGTCTTTAATAGTTCTCTTGTTTTTAGTTAAGTTTTGAGAGTTTTTAAGGCACAATCTCACTTATAATATTATATTATGGATTCATGTACTAATGTTGATGTTCCAGCACCAGGATGAATGTTTCAAGGATGATCCCTCTATGAGAATCTTCGTGAACAACCAACGCATTCTCTATTGCAGTTATAAATAAATGACAACTTGTCTTGATGACACTTCGCATCATGAGATTAAGGTAGTTAAAAGGCATCATGATATTCTCTCCTACATTGGCACAATGGTTATACTAGCTCTGTGATGTTGAGCTCATCATTTCTCTCTTGTATTAATGAAAAATATATATTTGATTCCTTATGTAACTATTACATTAATTATGTTATCTATTCTGGGATATGGGAAGATACAAGAAAGCTAGTATATAGGAGGGTTCGAAATTATATATAAGAGAGGATCGAAATGAGAGATATATGTAGATATGATGGGAAATAGCTAATAGATAGGACAGAGCATAGAGGAATGTAATCGTTTGTTTGTAGATGGAATAGAACAAGAACTCATTTTTTTATTTTAGTCTTCTATCTTTGATTAATCCTGAATCTTGTCTATGAGAATGGATTGATAGTTAATTATCGATGCAACTTGGATAGGAAGGCCCCCCTACCCAGGTTTGCAGTGCATCTTCAGTCATAATAGAAGGATTGTTGTAGATTCTTTTTCTAATAAATTGTGACTAATTTCTAGCAATTTAATTTCAGTATCGTTCATGATTTGGGGAGTTTTCATTTTCTTACAACAGTTAAGGAGTAATAAGGTTATAATTAGCAACTTGAGTGGTTTCGATTCAAGCTTTCATTTCTTAGCAGAATGTGTTACACATTGGTTTAGTTCACTTGGAATAAGATGTTGAAGTTTTTTATGTTATGAGGATTGGTTGCTGGTTTAAGTATAGGTTATTTCAATTAGGCTGCTTCAAGTAGATTGTTTCCAAAAATTTCATTAATAGGAGCATTTTCATTATGAATTAGATAGAGGTGTGAAGATTTGAGATTTATGTGAGCAAGATAAGTTTGACTCCATTCCTATACATATCATACTGGTTCCTCAAAGTTTACCTTCCCGGGTTAACAATTAAGTGTTGGAATATATGGTATATATCTAGTCCAACATTTTGGCATCGTTGCCGAGGAGGAACTAAAAAGGATTGGAGAATAGGGATTATGTTGTGTTTGATTTTAATCAAAGAAATTGTAGAAAAAACCAACAAAAATCACTCAGATGGATTCAAGAATTGTTGAAAGAAGGAGGGTGTTACTTCAACAGCTTTCTAATATTCTGATGGAGCTTGAAGATCTATCTGTAACTCAGGAAGGAAGAGACAAATCATTAGATTTAGCAGGTTCCTTCAAGCATGCATGTCTGCCTGCAAAAGAGGTCAAGAGAGTAGAAACTTCATTAGGTATAGAACAAGCATTGGAACCAGGAAGTCAAGAGTTTCTTGCATGCTTACATCCTGTGGGTGGTCAAGGATATGAAGATCAGATATCTGAAGGGCTACAGAATATGGATATTGATAGTATTAAAACTCAAGAGCACCAAGGTATCCAAGAATTTATAGAATATTGGTTTCAATCTATTATGAGGCCTCAAGAAAAATTCCTTCTTCAGGTTCTCTTGGGTCTGGCAATAAACATCTTGTTGGTTCCTCATATCCATTCAACAGTTCAGGTACAATTCTTTTATTTGGACCTGAGGTTACTTTCTATTTTGATGCGTGAATGGTTGCTCTAGAAACCAACTTTTACTTGAAGAAAGATTTGTCTTGTTTTCAAGTAGGTAGGAATAAAACAATACAATAGTCAATAAAAGGAAGCAATCCTTTTTCTTTACTTTTGTAAGAATAAGCAATCAGTTGGTTCGACAACTCTGTTCCTCTATAGAGTTCAGATTAAAAAAATTCTCTGCATCATTATTTCGATACCAAAGATGGATATTAGTAGTCCACATAGCTTCTGGGAGGATAACTTCAACAATCAATCAACAACTTTCTGGAGGACATAGTCACCATCTGATCTTGATTTGCACATTTGGTACAGGTACAACAACAATATTCAGGTATGCATTTTTAAAACTCTTAATTTGACTAAACACAAGAAGAAAATTATGGACAAGTACAACCCTGTATCTGAATTATGCTCAGTTTATCCAAATCTCTCTCATCTTGGTTATCCTTGATTGAAAAACCTTTGTTTCTCATTTGACATTTCGAATCCTTTCAGTGATTCAAAATGTGCCCTTTAATGGTATGCCAAGATTTTTTATAAGTCTATAGAAGCTTTTCGTATGACAAGACAAGGCTTATTCTTTAATGATTATCTTCATACAAGACAAGAGTCACTCCTGTACTTTCCCATCTATCCTTATTCTTTTCAATTCTTTACCCTGTCATGATTACTTCCATATAAAACATGATTTTATTCCTGTACCTTCCATTTATCCCTTCACCGCAAACTTGTTTCCCCACTTCCAAATTCTAAACATCTCTATCCTATTTTCCATCATTATTTTATGTGCCCTTATTCACCAAATCACTATCGGGATTTGAAATGATCCCTATCAACATATCATTGTATTCCTCCTTGGTTTTGAATTGTTTTTGAAATTTTTTTTGTTGCATTTTTTCCAAAAATGGTGGATATTCGTTATGAACCAGGTTCAATCCAAGATTTAGAGGCAACACCAAAGTACAATGCTTGTCGAGAGATGTTTCGCAGCCGAGGATGGCATAATTTCTTTGAAAAATTCTGTGGGCATGATAGTAGAATATCACTTTTGTTTTCTCAAGGGTTTGATCGCAGGGTTACTCGATTTAGGGATATTGTGATGGAGGTTACAAAGCAGACTATTGCTGCAGCTATAGGCTTGCCTCAAACTGGCGAAAAATGGTTTAAGAAGCAAAATTTACCAATATCAKAGAGGAATTGGTTTTTGAAGAAGAAGTATCATGATGCAGATTGGTCTAAAGGAGTTCCAAGAGCTTGGCTTAAGGAGGAATGGAAGAAACCATTAATTGTCCTCCAACGATATCTGACTTGTGAAGGGCGATACAATCTGACTTTCACCTATCATATCCGCATCTTACAGCATTTTTCACAAGGTAAGGAAATGAATTTTCCTTATTTTATTTTCAGGCGTTTAAAGAAAATGTGTGAAGCAGTAAAGAGGTCAGTTGTAAACCCTGAGCAAAATTTGTTTCATCATGGACTAAYTAAATTATTAATTGTGACTGAATTAAAAGCCCGTAAAAACACCTGGAATAATTTCATAGCTGGGACTTTGTCTATGTCTAGAAGAAAGACAGGGAGTCCTACTATCCCTACCAAAATTAAAAGGTATCTCTCTCACACTGGTAAAAAGAGGAAGGTCAAAGTGATAGGAGAAATGTCATGTTTATAGCCCGAATTCAAGAAAATGACTAGAAGTATGACATCTAAGAACCCCAATCTTGATAATCCTTCCCCTGAATTTCAAATGAAACTCTATATAGATACTGATGATGAGATAGAAGGAGGCTCATTGGCCATTGCAGATGTCCTAGTAAATTTAAAGAAGGAATTACCTCCACGTTTCTCCCGATCCAGTTCATCTCCACAGAATCCTACAGGATTGGGTAGTCCCAAGAAAATTTCTCCTAAAAAATTATTTAAGTTACAGACAGAGAATGCACATTTAAAAGAGAATTTGCATGAATACGAAGTATTGGATCGATTGCTTAAAACTGAGAACACTACATTGAAAGGTCACCTTGCTCAATCTCAGGCTTAGGAGTCTGATATGTGTGGACAAATGGATAAATTCCATTCTCAGGCCAATACACTCAGTTTTGAAAATAGGAAGCTTCAGTCAAGGCTCAATCGCAAGTATCAGGAGACTCGCATACTTCTAACTGAAAATCGATATCTTAGGAAGAAACTTCACAGTACAGGGCAGGGAGTGAAAAATGAGGCTGATGAAGTAGATGAGGCAGAAGCCATTCCAGATACTACACAGAGTTAAAAATTTTCAGGGACTTTTCTTTGCATGAGGACATGCAAAACTTTGAGTTTGGGGGGATGTTAGGACCCAAATTTGATCAATTTTTATGCCTTATATCTTTTCATATGATCTTTCTAACAGTCTTATACCGCTCATTTTGTATAACTTTGGCTTAAAAATTGACTTAAATCAATATCTAAAGACCCAAAACTTGTCTTTAACAGTTCTCGTGTTTTTAGTTAAGTTTTGAAAGTTTTTAATGCACAATCTCACTTATAATATTATATTATGGATTCTTGTACTAATTTTGATGTTCCAACACTAGGATGAATGTTTCAAGGATGATCCCTCTATGAGAATTTTCGTGAACAACCAGTGCATGCTCTATTGCAGTTATAAATAAATGACAACTTGTCTTGATGACACTTTGTGTCATGATATTAAGGCAGTTAAAAGGCATCATGATATTCTCTCCTACATTGGCACAATGGTTATACTAGCTCTGTGATGTTGAGCGCATCATTTCTCTCTTGTATTAATGAAAAATATATATTCGATTCCTTATGTAATTGTTACATTAATTATGATATCTATTCTGGGATATGGGAAGATACCAGAAAGCTAGTATATAGGAGGGTTTGAAATTCTATATAAGAGAGGATCAAAATGATAGATATATGTAGATATGATGGGAAATAGCTGATAGATAGGATAGAGCATAGAGGAATGTAATCGTTTGTTTGTAGATGGAATAGAACAAGAACTCATTTTTTTATTTTAGTCTTTTGTCTTTGATTAATCCTGAAGCTTGTCTATGAGAATGGATTGATAGTTAATTATCGATGAAACTTGGATAGGAAGGGCCCCCTGCCCAGGTTTGTAGTGCATCTTCAGTCATAATAGAAGGATTGTTGTAGATTCTTTTTCTCAGAAATTGTGACTAATTTCTAGCAATTTAATTTCAGTATTATTCATGATTTGGGTAGTTTTCATTTGCTTACAACAGTTAAGGAGTAATAAGGTTATAATTAGAAACTTGAGTGGTTTCGATTCAAGCTTTCATTTCTTAGTAGAATGTGTTACACATTGATTCAGTTCACTTGGAATAAGATGTTGAAGTTTTTTAAGTTATGAGGATTGGTTGTTGCTTTAAGTATAGGTTATTTCAATTAGGCTACTTCAAGTAGATTGTTTCCAAAAATTTCATTAATAGGAGCATTTTCATTATGAATTAGATATAGGTGTGAATATTTGAGATTTCTGTGAGCAAGATAAGTTTGAATCCATTCATGTACATATTGTACTGGTTCCTCAAATTTTACCTTCACGGGTTGACAATTAAGTGTTGGAATATATGGTATATATCTAGTCCAACAGTAAGTCAGTTAGTATATGTTGAGATCAAAATTTCATATGACGATAAGTG
Source organism: Picea engelmannii (assembly GCA_009831015.1). Lineage (NCBI taxonomy): Eukaryota > Viridiplantae > Streptophyta > Pinopsida > Pinales > Pinaceae > Picea > Picea engelmannii. The sequence goes on along the minus strand of ML779484.1, from coordinate 1,046,508 downwards.
TATCAGTTTACTATGGTCTTCACCAGAATCATGGGATAGTATGATTGTGGCCATAGGTAGTAATACAACTTCCTTGAAGTTTGATGAAGTGGTCTCATCCTTGTTAATAGAAGAGATGAGATGGAAGAACATGGAAGGACATAGCACAAATGCATTATTTACAAGAGGATGCTCCCAGATAAGAAATATATCTAAGTCCTCAAGTGGGATATCTAAGTCTAAGGGAAGATCTAAGTCTCCTAGAAATTTTGTAAAGGTATGTTGGAGATGTGGAAAAGAAGGGCACTATAAGAAGCAGTGTAGATCCAAAGTTGAGAAAAATAAGGGATATGAAGAACTCCTTCTACAGAAGAAAATAAATCCAAGGATGAAGGAGGGGATGTGTACTTGGCTTCTTCAAGCACGCATGCAGATCATGAGACATGGTTGGTTGAATCAGGTTCATCCTTTCATATGACTTCTCATAGGAACTGGTTCTATAAATATGAAAGGTACGATGGAGGTGTTTTTTCCCTAGTTGATGACTCGATAACCAGAATCATAGGTCGAGGAAAATTCAAGTTGAGGCTAATAGATGGAAGGATTAGAACACTACCTAGTGTTATTCACATCCTAGGATTGGCCAGAAATTTGATTTTTGTAATAAAAATAGACAATGCAGGGGTAAAAACAATATTTGAAAACGAAACTTGTAGGATGGTTCGAGGAGAAATGGTGTTGTTGAAGGGAGTTTAGTTTGGAACTTTGTATAAGTTGAAAGGAAGAACTATTAGTGATGGGTGTAATAGTTCCATTGTTCCTAATATTGGAGTTGAAGAAGAAAGAACTCCTAAAGTCTCTAGAGAAAAGGTTATGATGTGACATCAAAGACTGGGGCATATTGGAGAGAAGGGTCTTTGACTACTACATGGTAAAGGTATGGTTGAAGGTATGTATAACTTCTCTCTTGATTTTTGTTTCTGTGAACATTGTGTATATGGGAAGCGGAATTGGGTAAGATTCCCCTCTGGTGCAATGAGGGAAGAAGGAATTTTACACCTAGTTCACAGTGATGTGTTTGGACCTGTGTCAGTTCCATCATTGGGAAAATTTGTATACTATGTTTCATTTATAGATGACTTCTCGAGGAATACTTGGATATATTTCCTCAGGAATAAATATGAAGTCTTTGACAGGTTTAAAGAGTTTAAGGCTCTCGTTGAGAATAAAAAAGACAAAAGAATTAAGGTGTTGAGGATGAATAATGGCAGAGAGTTCTGCGAGAATGAATTTGAAGAATTATGTAAGAAGTTTGGTATCGAAAGGTAGAATACTACTCCATATACACCTCAAAAGAATGGAGTTGCRGAAAGGATGAACAGGACATTAATGGAAAAATCAGGGTGCATGCTCAGTGGTGCCAGGTTTTGGGCAAAGGTAGTGGGTATTGCATGTTACTTGGTCAAAAAATATTTCTCATTAGCACTGGATGGCAATASTCCACAAGAGGTATGGACTGGTAAGAAACCTTATCTCACACATATCAAGGTATTTAGATGTGAAGCCTATGTTCATGTTCCAAAGGAAAACAAGAGTAAGCTATATAACAAGGTTTAAAAGTGTATCTTTATTGGGTATAAATATGGTCTCAAAGATTATAAGCTTTGGAACCCATAAACTACGAAGGTTTTTTATAGGCGAGATGTGGTATTTACAGAAATGAAGGATGTTGTTAAATATGAAGTCCTACCAAGTAAGGAAGAACCAAAGAAAATAGAGTTTTATTTAAAGTATGATGAATCAAAATATATAAAAGAACATGAATCCGAATAACAAGATCCTCATACTCCAGTATTGAGGATATCGGTTTGAGAAAAAAATCTACTGGAAAGGTATACTCCATCTAATTTTCATTCAAATTTTGTTTTGTCTATTACTGATGATGATCCTAGAACTGACAGGAAGGCAGTGAATTCAGAGGATGGAAAGCTCTGGAAAAAGGCCATGGATGAAGAAATGGAATCCTTGGATAAGAACGAGGCTTGAGATCTAGTGGAGTTGTCGAATAAAATAAATACCATGGGAGAAAATGGGTATTTAAAAATAAGTTGAATGAAGAAGGAAAAGTGAAGAAATATAAATCTCGATTAGTAGCAAAGGGTTATTCCCAGGTTGAGGGAATTGATTTTGGTGAGATTTTTTCTCCTATTGCCAAGTTAACTTCTATAATATTTATGTTATCTTTTGTTGTTGCATTTTATTTTGAATTAGAATAGATGGATGTGAAGACATAATTCCTACATGGGGATCTAGAAGAACAAATATATATGAAGAAACCAGAAGGATTTGTTGTGAAGGGAAAGAAGGAGATGGTATGCAAGATAAAAAAATTCCCTATATGGTTTAAAACAATCACTGTTTGCACAGGACAATTTTGAGAAAGAATCAAAGCAGCGTCGGAAAATAAGGAAAGCACCAAAAATAGAGGAGAATAGGGAGCACGGCAGAAAAAGAGGAAAAACAACACCAACAAAAGTAGTTACAAAGTGAACAAACTATTGCAGAGTAGTTGGAAAGAAGAAAAACACTGACTTGGAGAACGGTTGGATTGAGGACCAGCCGAGATTGAGATGTTAGAAAGTGGACAAACCTAATCCACTTAGGGTTCGGGTTTTTGTAAGGGCTTTGCCCATTTTTGGTATAAGTAGAATGTATTAGGACTGTAAAAAGTGTTGGTTGTTGAGTTAGTTCGGATGTCCCTTAGTTGGCTATGGGGTTTTGTTTAGATGTTCTCAGTTCTGTGAGGAATGTCATGATCTGTGGAGATCAAATGTAATGGTGGAAGAATTGTACAGTGCGCAGCACTGGATTTTGCATGGACATGAATAAAGAGACAAAGTGACATATATTTGTGGATGTAGTCTAGGAGGGGGTGAATCACAATATATCTAGGTTATGTGCATATGTGTGTAGTCTGTTTGATTATATTTTCTTAATAAGTTTTATGATGAACATGTTAGAATAGTAAAATAAATAATATTGTGCACTAAGGAGGAACTGGTGAACTTTGTAGAACAACACTGAATCAATGAATGTCATAGTTAGTATTTATATCTGAATATTTTGTTGTAGTAGATGAATCTATTTCATTTGGTATATGTTGCTATAATGGTCAATAAAGTCTGTGGGAATAGTTAAATCACTGGTCTGAGCTAAGTTCATGTTAGGGATAGCAGATTAAATGAGGGTTCATGAGTCAATCGATGAATAGATATAATGTTCCTAAGAGAGATACACATCTCATCCCATAGTTACAGGCATCTGAGTCTTGCATCCACCCATTGAATTCATCTTGGGTGAGACTGCACAGTGGACTTTTGTGTACTATGTTTCCTTCTAGTATCCAGAAGGGTCGATGGTCGAAGGGTTGTTAGTAATCCTATAGTTAGAACCCAAGTCAACCCAAAGCAGCCAAAAATGGTTTTGTTTTCGGCTGGAACGAAGAATATTAGATCGACAAGGTTGTAACACACAGTATAGCGCGAGGTCTTAAGAAAGGGAATTTTTATAGGTTGGAATCCCACAAAAGCGGAGATTGAAATATGGCTGACAGTTCAGGAAATAGAGTTTTCCAACAAAGATAATAGGAGCCCTATTTTTAAGCCAAGACAATACTTGGAGAGATACATATTCAACTAAATACATGATAGTTTATTTATTGAGTTTCCAACGCTATTGCAAGAGTGGATAATTCGGTTGAAAGATACTTATCCAACAAATATAGTTAGATCAATGGAGTGGACATAAGAGAATATCGCACAGTTGAAGAGGGTGAATAAAAAATTCATCCACGCAGTAGATTTCTGTCTAGACAACATTCTAGTGGGGTATAACACTAAGTTTGCAGTAGATACATCAAAGTCTTATAGTGTAGTAGAACGAGATTTTCTTAAGGGCCCAAGGGGAAGGTACATAAGGTCGTTGTACACTTCAATCAAAATATTGTTGCATGATAAAGGGGTATTAACTATGGAATCAGATAGCTAAACTATCTTGCGTGCATGGGGGATTTAGGGGAAACACTAAGGAAGATATGAGATGGAGAGGGAAATGGATAAAGGATATCGTAGTAAAGAGAAATATCCCGTTATGATGGATCAAGAGGAGATCCAAGAAATTTTGCAGAAGGAAGGAACGACGTGCAGTGGTAGACCCTACCAGTATAATATCAATAGGAAGAAAAGAGCAGTAGCCGAAAGGGAAGGATTGGAGAGTAATGAGGAAGAGGCAGAGGATCTATGTGCTATGGATAACATTGAAGAAATTATTTTCACCAAATATGAAAGAGATAATAGAGGAGTGAGATATAATGAGGAAGAAGGTACCCCTGTCTTGATCCAAATCAGTGTAGAACCTACAACCCCATGTATGATTAACACATCAGCAAAGAAAGAGTTGTTTAGAGAACCAGGGACTAATGGCTAGAGGAATATAGGAGATCAGAATATAAATGATGGTACAAGTGGAAGTACTAGCAGCAATGCAGGTAGTGGTACAAGTGGAAGTACTAGTAGCAACACCAGTGGGAGTTCAAGTCTAAACAACAGTACATAGATAGTAGTATCGACGGAGCAGGTACAACACATTCGATAATGTCAGGTGTGTATCCAATGATAAGATTACCAGCGTTTCAAGGGAATGGATCATAAGACCCAAAGAATAACCTATTCATGTGCGAATGAATATGGGAAGCAAAAATTATCACTGATGAAGAAACAAAAGTAGTGCATATAGCAATAACATTCATAAATCGTGCACTAGATTGGTACATGAATCTAGTAGTAGAAAATCCACAAGGTGCATCGAGAATAGTAATGTAGATCAAGCATGCATTGATCACTGAGTTTCAGAGGTTGAAATCAGAGTATTAGTTTATGAATGAGATGATTGAGGTTAGATAGAAAACAAGAGAGTCTGTATGGGATATCGATCAGAAGTTAAATACATTGAAAGGTAAATTGAAGTATCCAATTTTTGACATGCAACATAGATAGTTTTTTATAAATTCTCTATTACCACACTTCAAATATCCATTGAGCCAAAATAAATTTAAAACCCAGGTAGAGGAACTGCAAGTAGTGATGCAGTTAGAGGAGAATCAGTATAAGAAGACAGATCCAACTATAAAGGAGCTAAAGGAAGACATGAATAACTTGATAGTGCAATTAAAACATAATAAAAGTAGGGAGAAAAGAGAAGCAGTGTGGTCTACCCTATGCAGATCAGAGGGACATCACAAGAATGAGTGTTCAATGTTTGTGCATTACCTAGGAGTAGGGATAACAAATACATTGCCTATAGGAGGTCCTTGGTGTGAAATATGCAAGACACATTGGAATGATCCTTATCATTTCCCGATGATGCAGAAGTACAAGACATAACTAAAGAGTACTTTCTCTAAATTTTGTAAGTTAGTGGGGCATGAAGACAAAAATTGTAGAACCCTAGAACTAATGAAGGAAAGAACCTCATATGCATACGGGATGCAGACTGAGTTGATGACAGGACAAACTGCACTATAGTTTGGCAATGCGCAACAATTTCAATAAGCACAACAATTTCAGCAACCCCCGTAGTATCATCAGACACCACAATATCATCAACATAACCTAGATCCATAGGGGAACAAATGAGGATTCAGAGGTAGAGGAAGAGGAGGAATGGGAAAAGGAATATGTAATATCACCAAGCTGAACCCAATTGTAAATGTAAATGCAAATGTACTTAAGATGGTGAGTTGTTTTATATCTTTTTTGGCATGCATCTTCTATGATGTAGTGCGTGCATGTACTGTGCAGTAAAATGATGAAATGGGCACATTCCAGGGTATCGTGTGCAACATCTTAAGTGCACGTGATATTGAGGCCAACGATCCTTTGTGTATATGTTTTTTTTTATAAGTTCGTGAGCCAGTTATTATAATCTAGGAGGATTATGTTTGTATTAGGCCAGGGAGCCTAGATGTTAAAGGCTAGTGCACCTATTTTTGTGTATGTCTCATAATTAATATAAAATACATTGTTGCGCACAGACCGACCACGATAAAAGAGATGGGGGACTAAACTCCACTAGTTAGGGAAAGGTAGGGCTAAAAGTTAAGGAAAAGGGCTAAGCTAGGGAGCTTAAGCCAAAAAGGAATATTATATTAATATTTCTTAAATCATAAAGTATGGATAATTATATTATCCTAAGTTCTAAAGTTGGGGACAAGTGGGACAAAGTAGCTTCCATCATGACAAGTGTCAAGTTGGGGACATGCATACATATTGTGGGGACTTAGTTCATTTTCCCATCTTTTTCCATCATTCTTCCCATCATTCCTTCCATCATTCAGTCATCCAGTCAATCACCCATGAGAATGCACACACCCATTGAGATATCCTACATATCTTCATGATTGTACATGAACCTGTATGAATAGCCATTTTATGTTCATGTAGTTGGTTAGCTTGGGAGCTAGACTGAACAAGCGGGTTGTCAGGCCCGTGGGATATTGAATAGGTGGGTTGTTAGGCCCGTGAGCAATTTCTCTCTTGGTGAGAGAATTGTTGGGAATTGATTTCCTGAAGGTGTTGAACTGCAAATACAGTGCTTTGAGACTTCATGTCTGGCTTGTTGTTCAAGCCCGAAAAGGAAGTGGGGTAGCCGAAGGACTTTTGAGCAGAGAAGGGGCACACTTATGGGGGTGGGACAGGCATGTGTGGAATGAGGGACTGTGGTTTGTTAGTTTGAGTTGGCACTTGAGATAGAGTCTTTCCTGTTATCCATGAGCCTTTAGCCTGGTTAGAAATCCCTTTACCCAGGTGGAGTTTAGTCCCAGCTTGGGGGTGACTCACTATTGAGAGTGATGAACAATGTGGTCTAAGGTTGGTAGGTTCATGGAAGGTCTACACGCAGTTGGTGACATTCTTACCAAGATAAGTGTCAATTGTGTGATAAATTTACATGTTGCATTGTTATTTACGTGCTTATTTTTATGGGTTATCATATGTGCAGTTATAACTGTGTTTATTGTTATGGGTATTTCCTATATATGTTGCATGTACATGTTCATTGTTATTTTAGTGTGAATCCATGCATTTACAGATGTATTTGGTTGTTTACGTTATATATATGTTTCTGCAAGAGGTCTATGTGTATATATTTTAATTGCATTCAGTTCGAAAAATTTATGTGGCATAGCTCAGTTGGATACTGAGTATGTTACAGTATGTTCCGCACAAAGAATGAAAGAGTTCCCTGGCATAGTGTGGCCCATCATGGTTGGCCATGGATTTTACAACATGGTATCAGAGCTAAGTAAAGCATCTGAGTAGTCGCATTACCCGACCTGTTGGTGGCTAGGGATGTTACAATATGGTATCAGAGCTTCAGTTTTCAACACTGAGCCTAGATGGGCCAAGCAAGTTAATTTGAAGAGAAATTTCATAGAGGATTGATTTCGAAGTGGCCAAATTTCAAGTTACATAGCGTCAATGGTAAAAAGTAACAACAATTGTGAGGAATTGGAAAAAATCCCCAATTTCTTTTGTTAAATTCATGGGAAAATTCAGAAATTCGGCCATGTGGTGAGATATTATTGATTTAATATCTGTTCTAGAAAATCCAAACCTAGAATTCATCGAATTTGAAGTCACAGTGAAGCCATGACAAATGGAGCGATTTTAGTGGTTAAATTTCTCAATTCATGACTTGATTGTGGGTAAATTCGTTCCAGAAATGTCAACCCACTAGGATTTTTTATTACAGAGGATGAATGGGTGTCATCGGGGTGAAATTGAGGAAATTTCATATTTGCAGAATGTCTATGGTAAATTGATAAAAAGTTAGGAAAAATCCCCAATTTCTGCAGCAGGATTCACGAGGAATTGATGCGCATAAAAATGAATGTGCACAGGTGGGCACACTAAAAATGTATCTGGCACAGTGAAAAGCTTGTGATATAAAAGAATTGGGCACTATGTAGAAAAATGTTAGCATGCGGGTGCGCGCACTAAAATTTGGTACCATGCGGAAAAATAGTGGTGTGTTGATGCGCATACAAAATTTTGGTGCCGCACGGAAAAATGTTAGTGTGCAGGTGTGCGCACTAAATTTCGGTGTCGCATGGAAACAATTTTAGTGTGTGGGTGTGCGTGCTAAATATATGTGTCACACAGAAAAATGTTGGTGTACAGGACCACGTGCTAAATTTAGCATTGTGCAGTCTGCACACACATAATAATGATGTGTGTGGTGTGCGTAGTGTTGGCAGAGAGGGGGGGAGTTTTGTTGGTGCGTGAACAATGTGGTTATATGTTGTCACACGATAGTCTAGTTAGTGGTGTGCGCAGAGTTTTGGTGCCCATGTGGATATGTACTAAAATATGGCATGGTGCAACAGGTAGAGTATAATGCACGCGGATTATTAGTGCGCGATACAAAAACTGCGCGCAACCGGTAATAGAGAAAGAACCAAAACTATGTGCAGTGGATATTGGTGCGTCACATAAAAGTAGTGTGCACAATAGGTAATATAGAAAGAACCAAAACTATGTTCGTTGGATATTGGTGCATGACATAAAAGTAGTGCGTGCAAGTTATTGGCGCGACATAAAAGGAGTGCACGCAAGTTATTGGTGCGACAAAGAAATGACACATAGTGGTTTTAAAGTGCATGAAACATGATTTACATTGTGTTGTTGCTGCGCGTGGTAAATATGGGTTATAGGTTGAAATTTTTGTGTGTGAAGTCGTTTGGAGGGTGAACAATAGCAAAAAACCAACGATTTTTTGCGACATTTTATATCATTTGAACATAATCTTTTTGGAGCGCATTTTTGAGGCCCTTAAGAGTATTTTTAGAAATGCAAAAATCACGAGAGAAGAGTGTGCCATGGCACACTATGTTTTTGTAGCTCAAATACAATAACTCAGAGAGAGATTTCTAATGGTGTAAACCATTCGTCAAACGGATCTTTTATGAGAAAGTTACATCACAAATAGTGAAGGGTAAATTTTAAGGCCCAACTAACTTCAAAGAGCCATAACTTTCTACTCTGGAATCAAATTGAGGCGCAGGAGTAGTCAATGGAAATCTATTGAGCCATAGAAGATAGTCTCATAGCTGAATTAAATTTTTGGGCATGTTAAAAGTGTTTAATATGGAAAATAAGGTACCTGTAGCATTCCAGTTACAATATGGTATTTTGGTCTGGAATTTCAGTAGGCTGTAACTAGCATCCTAGAACCCAGAAGGAGATGAAACTTGGAAATGTTTTCCATAATATGTATATGAAGAAAACCAATTGAGATCCTGCAAAAACTCCAATGGAGTTGGTTTAAAAATTCATAATTACAACACAGAGTTGTGCCAAGTTGAAAAATGGACAGAGAAATTAATGGGCAAAGTTCAAATAGCCATAACTTTCTACCCAAGACTTAGAATTGAGGATGGGAAAAGGCGTTGGAAAGGTATTGGACAACAGAATCTAAATATTCACCCATAAAATTGATTTGAGCAGTAATTTTCACAAGACATCAGAAGAATAATTATGATGCATTATTGGAACATAATTGTACATAATTTCATAAAATTGTTGAAACAGTTAGTCTAACAAATTTTGTTGACTGCACATCTTTGAAGAGTTGAGAACTTTTAGTTATTAACAGGTGAGAATGTGGAAAATTTGGTTAAAAAAAAGCTGAGGTACTCAGAGAAAGAGTGCTATGACAAAAATCTTTCATAATATGATCAAAATCCAAGACCTCAAAATGTCAAGGTATGAATCTAAGTGCAGCCATAGAGTCTTGGGAAACCACTACAAGAAGTTCACTCATGTTATTCAAGTATTCAATGGAATCTGGGCAGAGGAATAGATCATGTAGTGAATGAATTAGTGAACACTCCCAAAGAAACCAATATGCATATTAAGCAATACATTGGATTCAGATCTATTATAAAAGGAATTCACTATCAGAATGATAGTAATCAGATAAAGAAAGAGGCTTAATGCATATATGGATAAAGAGTGCATCATATCCAGGGAATTGCTATGCAATTACAGAGTAATACCTCCCTTATGGTTATCATAGTGCGCATTGGAATCATGGTATGAAGGGCATCAATATGGCATGATAGAAGTGGATTGTGCAAGGCAGGTTGAAATCAGATTGGTCAAGACAAGGGAAAGTTATAGCCAACAAGAAAATTCAAGTGTTGATATGATCAGATAACGAAGGGATAAATCAAGTACGTCGGGAAGGAAGTTGGTGTTAACTATCAAAGGTTACTAAGAAAACATGACTGGTAATATAATTGGGTCATGTAAGAGTTGGATTAGAGGGATCCAAATAATAGTGAAATTCTGAAAATTAATAGAAGCATAATATGTAGTTGCAAGTCCATGAACATGCTAGGATAATGGAAGAAGAATTCATGGTATAGATATCAAGAAAATGGGAATGCATGAAAACACCCCAAGTGGGAAAGCAAGAATACTAATAGATTATTATTGATGCATTCCAAAGGTATTGAATATATTTCCACAATAGCATGGAGATGTCAAAGCCAAGAAAGACTTAAAAGTGAAATGAATCTATGTAGAGAGTCAGTAAGGAACCATGATGAAGAAAATGGTTCTATGCATGGTTTTGAATGCAAAAACGATGGTGCCTGAGAAGAATCGATATCAAATGGCATGGATCCATGAGTGTCATTCCCAGGGGGTGGAAGTATCACTTGAATTATGATGGTAAATTAAAAGCAATAGTAAGTGCTTTTAATTAATTCTCTGCAACTAGAGTAGGAGGCATATGTCCATCCTTACAACATGACAAGAGATTGGCTATGAAAAGCCAAGTTTGTGGCTAGTTGGCAAGTAGTGGAGAAGGGTGGAAGAAAACCCAAATGCTAAAGTATTCAGTTCAGAAAGAGCTAAAGTAGTTCAGTTTGAAAAATAAATGGATGTTGAAAATCCAAAGAATATAAGACAACATGATTGGAATTATAATTCATCCAAGTATGAGTTGGGATAGATGGATACAGGAAGTAAAGAAAGATGAAGGTTAATATTAGTTTAGTATTTGGCTAGAAAAGAAAAGGAAACTAAGAGTGATTTGGATAGAAAGTGCTCAGGTCATAAATTAGTCATGCATAGTGGTTACAGTGAAGAGCACATGAAGATTTAGGAATATGAAAGAATTGAACATTTCTGGGTTAAACAAGGAAAGGTGTTACAGGGGAAAAGGAGTTGCTGCAATTACTGTAGCAGCAAATATTTTATGGCTTGTTGGGACAACCATAAAGAGTGGGAATGATTGCATGTTTGTAAGTGTTGCTGATAATGTTGCTACATATGGAAGGAAGCAACAGAAGGATGGAATGTTGATTAAATAATGATAAAGAGGCATGAGAGATTCGATTTTCATCAACTAATAAGGTAGAATTAAATTCATTTAATGGAAGCCATGCAGGCAACTATTTATCTTTTGAAATTATGTTGCATAATTGTCAAAAGGAAATTTAGGGAAGAATTTCCTAAATTTGAATTGTATAATACATTGTATGGTATTGTTTAATTGCATTGACAGGATTAAGTTAACACTAGGTGTGGTAAAGGCTAGAGGCCTATTATAGTATTAAATCTTTTATCTTTTGAATGCACACACTGACATAGTAGCATGTCCTGAATAAATTGGTTATGAGACAATAACCCAAGAAAATAAAATATAAGAATTGGTTATAGGAATGATGCTAAGAAAGTTAGTCATGTATGAGACCAGGACATGGTTGGATATGGAAAGTCATTGTTATAGAAAGGTTATGTGCCACGCAAATACCCAATGAGATTCCTACCATTAAATAAAACTTGGACTGCAACCGTTTTTCTAACAGTAGTAAACACCACATAATTGTATTCTTGCTGTAGTGTTCAGGTCGAAAAGGAAGGCATCCAATTAATTATGTAGACAATGGAAAGTGTGTGGATTTGTGTCAAGACATTGGCCAAATTTCCAATTTATGAATGGTGAGATACATGACTTATATAAAGATCATTCTGAAAAAATCAATGCAAAGGTGCATTGAATAAATAAGCATTGAGAGTTGCACTCATGCCTAGTAAGTGGCAGAGTTGCACTCATACATGATGGAATTGTATACTTAAATGCATTTTTTTTAATTCATGTATATATGTTTTTGCATGGATGTAATTATACCAATGGCTGAAATGTTGCTAACTCATGAAGTTGAGAACATTTCAGGAACTGTTAAACATTACAACAAGACAGTTGCAAGTTAGGTAGTCACAAGAATAGTGACTACAGAAAATTTCTTACTTAGCATATTGAAGGAATGAACTTACCATTATTAATTATGAACATGCATATGCATAGATTGATGAGTCATTCTATTTGGTTATATTGTTTGGAAATTGTGATTGAATTGTTGGGTGCAGGCAATTCTATGATCATGGCATAAGGTATTGTACATGTTGAATTATGATGTACAAAAAATACTGACAATTTGTTGGTTGTATGAAATATATAATCATTGCAGGAAAAATGGTATTTAGCATGGTGCTTGCTGAAATACATAAGGAAAACTACATCCTATTATTTCAACAGCAACGAAAAATTATGAAAAAAATGGTATTTAGCATGGTGCTTGATGAAATACATAAGGAAAACAACATCCTATTATTTCGACAACAATGGAAAATTATGAAATATAATTTCATATTTTGGGAAAAGTCAAATTCATTATGAAATTAATTTGATTTCTAAAATGGAATTTTTATAATGCTCTCTCATGATAAATGCATTTTTACGATGCAGATGAGATGATAATGATTAAATTTGGAACTCCTGGAGACACGGTGCTCTGAGACTTCCTGTTCGACCTATGTTGGAGCTCTGGAAGGGAAGTTGAGGAGCCGATGAACTGTTGGACAGTGAAGGTGCATACTACCTTCGGTTGTATAGGCATGTGGGGAAGAGAGAGACCGTTGGTTGGAGTGCTGCTAAGGTTTGGTACATTGGCTTAGACTATGTTGATATTGATTGTGGACCTTGGTTATCTTAGGAATCCATTGCTCTGATGGAGTCATAGCCATGCTTGGGAGTGGTATGCTACTGAGTGTTATAACCCTAATTTTCACCAGACATGCACACCTGGCATCAGGCCATTTCATTTTCCATTTTTTCCAAGCCACTATTGAACAACTCTTCTTAAAAACACCCTTTTTAAAGGCACACGTGCCCTGCTCCACTACTGCACACATGTATATGCTAGCTGACCCACTACAACCCGCGTATACCTACAAAAGCACGAAAAATAGAAAGTTGCAGATGGAATACAAATTTTTGGGTAAGTTTCCTAAAACCATTTAACTGCCTACATCCAGTCATTCAACCAAATACCTATCCCTTTTTCAACCTATAAAATAAGGGGTAGGGGTCCCATTTGGAAGAGGAAAATAATTGTAAAGAAACTCTACCCATTTTTGCATTCCCTTTGCCCCAACCTTTTGCAACCATTGTGTGAAGAGAAGCATATACAAAAGCAGTTGGAGCATAGTTGAAGAGGAGCACAGGACCAGACTCGAGGAGCAGTGGTCGATCTCACTATTGTAAGTTACTCTTGTGAGATTAATAAAAGAAGTACTTTTCCCGTACCACCATATGAGGTTTTTTAATGTTTAATATTGATTATATTTTGATAGAATCTCTAACCCATTAGTTCCTAGATCATATGCATGTTTGGATTTCTTTGTTTGTCTTTTTATGAATGCAGGTCAGCTTTGGGAGGAGATTTGCAGTCAAGGACTGACAGAAGGTTAAAGGATTGACATCAAACACGGAAACTAAGGTACAATAACTTGATCTTTTTAACCTTATATTTACATATGAATAATGGGGTTTATGATTGGGATGATGGTAAGAAGTAGGAGACTTTAGGTCATTTTTGCATGCATTACATAACCCTTAATGCTAGTCCGTAGGGGGATTTCCCACCCACAACAAAATTGGCAACATATTTTTCTCTTTGCCATAGGATCGATCCCATTGAATTGTGACGCATAACCATTTTTTTTCTCTATAAGTGTCGTAATTTGGTGGTAGAGCCTACCTATACATGGGTGCCCTAGGTAGATCCTAGTTGCATTTTGGCGTCCATGCTGTCACTAATGACTATAGGATGGGGATTCCTTTTTAGTTTTTCCTGGTTACAAGTATGAGCCTCATTTCCACGATTCATTATCTCACTTAACCTCACCCTCGGGACTCCCAAAACACAACGGGTCTTCTTTTAAGCCCTTTTCATACCCTCTAAACATGAAAATATTGTCAAGCGATCTTGTTGAACTTCACGCTCGCTAAACTAAAATTTGAAGGAACGTCTGTCCGACGGTAGTTTACCCCTTTTTCGGTCTGGATGGTCAACTGTACGAACAAAGATATACTCTAGGAGCTTTGGTTCCCTAGAAGAGTATTCTCAGGTATGATTTTAATCCTTTTTCAGGCCTAAGAGACTAAATTTATGAAAAAGGAACCTCCACAGAGTCCATAGTTAATCTCTTTTCAGACTCCCTAAAATTGAAAATATCGTCGAGTGACCTTGTTCATTCACACTCGTTAAAATGGTCCAGAAGAACATCTCATACAGAGTCCATAGTTAGCTTTTTTCAGACTCCTTAAATATGAAAAAATTGTCGAGTGATCTTGCCTTTATCACACTCATTAAAATGGTTTTGAATAGACGTCTTTTCGGTGCTAGTTTACCCCTTTTTCAAACCAACTAAACTACCTTCGAAAAAGGTACCCCTGTGGAGTCTCCTTTTACGCTTTTTTAGACTCTCTAAATATGAAAAATCGTCGAGTTTACCTTATTTGGGCTTGCTAAAACCACATCGAAGGACGTTCCCATTGTGTCTTATTAATCGCATTTGCATACCTGCGTATTTGGCCTAATGCTAGCTCCATGTTGCCCTCAACTGAAGCATCTGAAGCATGCCTCATATGCAAGCCCTGTAGCACTTTGCCTCTATGTCTTGACACCTTGGCCCACGAAGGATTTTTCCCAACTGTCATTTTCCTGCATATATCATTTTTCTCTACGCATCCATGTGTTCCTTGTGTTTGGAACTAGTATGTCTGTGACACTCGATCCTCCTTTATAACATAGCATTCTTTTATTCTTTTTCAAGATTTCCAAAATTATTGAAAAAGACAAAAAAATCAAATATAGCCCAAAAAGAGGAAGGGAACAGTATTTTATTTTGGTTGGCATCACAATGAGTCTCCCTTGGACAAATCACATCCTTCCATTTGTTTGTCAAGATTTGGGATATAAAATGACCTTAGAAAGTTGTTCTCGCTACATAGAGTTGTGTCCTCCTCCATTTGGTTATTCTTCCAAACATTTGGAGAGTTTGTGTTGCCTCCTGCATCATAGACTTATGTCAAATACCATGCTGCCTAAGTCTCATCTTTTTTCGTGCTATTGTCCAAGGGAATTTTTTACCAAGATTGAGTTACCCCCTCTGTAGTTTGTCTCCTTCCCTCATGCCCGACCATCCCGAAAACCCAATCAAGTATTTGTTAGAAATCAATGAAGCCCCCAGCCTAATCATCAAGATCCTCTAGTTCGTTCATGACAAGTCATCGAGGACCTCTAGGTAGTGAAGTCATACACTCATATTACACTCATACCCGACTTGTGAAGATTTTGAAGTTACTACTCGAGCTCTGAAGGCCTTATCTCCAACCATCAGGCCTTGTTAGCTTCTGGAAGATGGATACTATACATGTATATCTTTTTTATTTCGATATGTAGATCGGATGTGTATTGCTTGAAGATACACTTTATATAGTTATATGACATGGATCTGCAGTGTATTTGATTGGCATCCATGATTTTATTTCATCCTAAGCATGGGTATGCCCACCTCGTTGAGACAATTGTTATTTTGCAGATGGCACCTCCCGAACTCTGGTCTCTGGGCTCACTTGTTTCTTACGTTGGTAAAGATAGATAATGTATTTCAGTCATCAGATGCTCTTTTGACCTCATACATTAGGGGGCATCTGTTATAACCCTAATTTTCACCAAACATGCATACCTGGCATCAAGCCATTTCATTTTCCATTTTTTCCAAGCCACTACTGAAAAACTCTTCTTAAAAACACCCCTTTTAAAGGTACACACATCCTGCTCCACTACATCACGCGTGTATACGCTAGCTGACCCACTACAACCCGCGTATACCTACAAAATCACGAAAAATAGAAAGTTGCAGACGAAATACAAATTTTCGAGTAGGTTTCCTAAAACCGTTTGATCGCCTACATCCAGTCATTCAACCAAATACCTAGCCCTTTTTCAGCCTATAAAAGAAGGGGTAGGGGTCCCATTTGGAAGAGGAAAATAATTGTAAATAAACTCTACCCGTTTTTGCATTCGCTTTGCCCCAACCTTTTTCAACCATTGTGTGAAGAGAAGCATATACAAAAGTAGTTGGATAATAGTTGAAGAGGATCCCAGGACCAGACTTGAGGGGCAGTGGTCGATCTCACTATTGTAAGTTACTCTTGTGAGATTAATAAAAGAAGTACTTTTCTCGTCCCGTCATATAAGGTTTTTTAATGTTTAATATTGATTATATTTTGATAGAATCTCTAACCCATCAGTTCCTAGATCATATGCATGTTTGGATTTATTTGTTTGTTTGTTTATGAATGCAGGTCAGCTTTGGGAGGATATTTGTAGTCAAGGAGTGACCAAACGTTAAAGGATTGACATCAAACACGGAAAGTAAGGGACAGTAACTTGATCTTTTTAACCTTGTATTTACATATGAATAATGGGGTTTATGATTGGGATGATCGTAAGAAGTAGGAGACTTTAGGAAATTTCTTCATGCATTATAGAACCCTTAATGCTATTCCGTAGGGGGGTTTCCCACCCACAACAATGATATTTTATCATCAGTGAGATATAAGGTTGGCGGGAACATCGTGAATCTACAACCATTTTTTGCTTCAATGAGGTTTAGTTGAAGCATTCAATAAGGAACAATGAGATGAGTTATTCCTGAAGAAACTCTATGAAATAGAGAAATTGACTTCCAGTTGCAGTATGAGTACCGAAATTGGTGCTTGAAAGTAAAGAGCCAGTTGGATAGCAAGATTTCAATAGCTAAATCTTGGAAATTTTAGAGAATTGGAATGGTACATGGTATATAATGCACTCAGGACAGTGCATAAATAAGGGGAGGGGATTGTAATATCCCCAAGCTGAACCCAATTGTAAATGTAAATGCAAATGTACTGAAGCTAGTGAGTTTTTTTATATCTTTTTTGGCATGCATCTTCCATGATGTAGTGCATGCATGTACTGCGTAGTAAAATGATGAAATGGGCACATTCCAGGGTACCGTGTGCAACATCTTACGTGTGCGCAATATTGAGGCCAACGAGCCTTTGTGTATATGTTTTTTTTTTATAGGTTGGTGAGTCAGTTATAATAAGCTAGTAGGCTTATGTTTGTTTTAGGCCAGAGAGCTTAGATGTTAAAGGCCAGTGCACCTATTTTTTTGTATGTCTCATAATTAATATAAAATACATCGTTGCACGCAGACCGACCATGATAAAAGAGATGGGGGACTAAACTCCACTAGTTAGGTAAAGGGAGGGCTGAAAGTTAAGGAAAAGGGATAAGCTAGGGAGCTTAAGACGAAAAGGAATATTATATTAATATTTCTTAAATCATAAAGTATGGATAATTATATTATCCTAAGTTCTAAAGTTGGGGACAGGTGGGCCAAAGTAGCTTCCAACATGACAAGTGTCAAGTTAGGGACATGCATACATATTGTGGGGACTTAGTTCATTTTCAAATATTTTTCCATCATTCTTTGCATCATTTCTTCCATCATTCAGTCATCCAGTCAATCATCCATGAGCATGAAAGCACCCATTGAGCTATCCTTCATATCTTCATGATTGTACCTGAACCTGTATCCATAGCCATTTTTTGTTCGTGTAGCTAGTTAACTTGGGAGTTGGAATGAAGAAGCGGGTTGTCATGCCCGTGGGATATTGAAGAGGTGGGTTGTCAAGCCCGTGAGCAATTTCTCTCTGGGTGAGAGAATTGTTAGGAATTGATTTCCTGAAGGTGTTGAATTGCAACTACAGTTCTCTGAGACTTCATGTTCAGCCTGTTATTGAATCCTGAAAAGGAAGTGGGGAAGCTGAAGAACTGTTGAGAAGAGAAGGGGAACACTTTCGAGGCTGGGACAGGCATGTGGGGAATGAGGTACTGTGGGTTTTTAGTTTGAGTTGGCACCTGAGATGAAGTCTTTCCTGCTATCCATGAGCCTTTAGCCTGGTTAGAAATCCATTTACCTGGGTGGAGTTTAGTCCCAGCTCGGGGGTGACTCACTATTGAGAGTGATGAACAGTGTGGTCTAAGGCTGGGAGGTTCGTGGAATTTCTTCACACAGTTGGTGACATTCTTACCAAGATAAGTGCCAATTGTGTGATAAATTTACATGTTGCATTGTTATTTACGTGCTTATTTTTATGGGTTATCATATGTGCGGTTATAACTGTGTTTATTGTTATGGGTATTTCCTATATATGTTGCATGTATATGTTTATTTTTATTTCAATGTGAATCCATGCATTTACATATGTATTTGGTTGTTTACATTTTATATATATCTTTCCGCAAGAGTTTTGTGTGTATATATTTTAATTACATGTAGTTCGAAAAATTTATGTGGCATAGCTCAGTTGGATAATGGGTATGTTACAATATGTTCCGCACAGAGAATGAAAGAGTTCTCTGGCTTAGCGTCGCCCGACATGGTTGGTTGGGGACGTTAGAACATGGTATCAGAGCTAAGTAAAGCGTCTGAGTAGTGGATATTCCCAGCCTATCGGTGGTTGGGGATGTTACAGAAGAGGGATTATTATATGTCATAATTGTCAATAGCTAGGACACTATGCCAGATATTTACCTCAACCAGCAACAACATGTATGTATTGTCGTGCAGCAAATCACGTGATAGAAGAATGTCCTAAATTAAAGATGAATGTTGAGGAGAAAAGGAATCTAAATAACCAAAATGTTTACTGGATTGATGCAAAAATAAGGGATCGTGGGAGGAAAATCAATATAGTGACTAGAGGATGAGTGAAGACAGGAGAATATGCACATCATCAAAAGAAGGAATCTCCTTGCTGGATTCATAAGAACACTCATCAATAGAAATAGTTTGATGCAAAGAAGGAGAAGGAAAATTTGAAGGAAGCCAAGAAGGAGTTCTTGAAGGAGAATGTATCCTCCACATCTAATACTGCGTAGAGGTATGATACTCCTTTTTTTGATATGCCTCAGTCTTTGGATCATACATACAAAGGAGAGAAAATAGAGAAAGTAAGTAACTTAAAGAGTTTCATGGAATCTTGCTTTAAATTACTTAATGATAAGAATGCCATGGATTTTTTTAAAAGTATGCCTGAGAAATATAGCATAGAGGAAGGGGTAGGAACATAACCAAAGAAGATTAATCAAATCCATAGAAAGAAAAGAACTAACAGAGAGTTCATATTAAATGCAAATATAGGAGACATTAACATGGGAAATGTCATCCTAGACTTAGGATCATATGTCAACATTTTTCCAAAGAATACTTGGGAAGCAATGGGAGAAACTACACTAGGGTATTTTAATATCCAATTGAATCTAAAAATCTAGTAGAGAGTGATTCCCATAGTTACATTGAAGTATACAATAGTGGATCTAGATGGCGTGCACACCACAACAAACTTTGAAGTAATGGATATGGTGGATGACTCTATACCATTTCCATCACTATTGGGAATTGATTGGGCCTTTGATAATCATGCCATAATTAATTTAAAGACTAGAAAGATGATATTTGAATATGGGAACTTTAGGTTAGTAGCACCTTTAGATCTATTAGATTGTGAAAGATGTGTAGAAACTATTCTTGACAATGTTCTAGAGGATGATGTGAACCAGTTGTATAGGAATACTACACGGGAGGAAGACTATGTGAATCCAATTACAGATGGAGTACTTAATTGGAGGAGTATTAATTTTGACATGTTAGATTTGGATACTGAAGTAGAAAATTGGCAGAATAGATTGCATGAAGCCTCTACTAGGAAGTGTGCCAAAGTTACACGCACAGTAATATGGGTTGGGACAAAAGTAAGAGAGTTTCCTATATTTACTGAAGAGGAAAATTTAGAAAACTTCCTCATATAGTTTGAATCAAAGGTTTTGGATAGTCAAAGATTATTAGTGTTGGATATAGAATTGAGAGACACACCTACACGATGGTGGGGTGTGAATAAGAAGGAAATCCAGGATTGGCATTAGTGTAAGCGATTGATGCGCATAAGATTTGGTAGGAGTCAGCAGGAAAGACCCTTACATAAGTACGATGGAAGAGGGAGCCCAAGGCATCACATAAATGATTGTGTCACTAATTGGAGATTGGTACCACCATGGGAATGGATGCATTACTTTATTCATACATTAGAAGGAAAACCAAGTAATTGGTACCAGGAACAGGAACTATGCAAAGAAACTCTAAGTTGGGGCGCAGTGCAACAGAACTTTATTAGGAACTTTGCATTTGAAAGTGAGAATCAGTGGGTGCATATGGAATTACAGAGGATCAAAGGGAAGATATTTGAAGAGTATAGTGTAGATATAGTGAAAATAGATAGAGATTACAAAAAAGAAACACTTGAACAATTAGTTTATTGTTATCAGGTCACAGAGGATGAAGAAGTAGAAGAAAACCCATGTGACATATAGATAATAGAAGGGGAAGAAAAAATAGGGTTGGAAGGACCGTTGTTACAATCATAAGAGTTTATTGCACCTATGAATAGTAAAATGGTCAATATTGGGACTGAAGAGAAGCCCAATATATCTAGCATTGGAGATTATTGGGATAGTGAGACAATGGAAAAAATAACCGAATTACTATGTGAGTATAGTGACTTAATCTCAGCCACATTTTTAGAGATGAAATGAGTAGCAGGAGAACTTGGAGAAATTAAGATACCCCTAAGACTAGATGCAAGACTATTTAGACAAAGACCATACAGATTAAACCCAATCTATAAGCAGAAAGCTAAGGTAGAAATTGATAGAATGCTAGAATCAAGAATCATAAAGCATGTGGAAGAATCAAAATGGATTAGTCCAATGGTGGTCCAGGAAAATAATACTAGAGGGATTAGGATATGTGTGGATTTGAGGAATTTAAATGATGCATGCCTACATGATCCTTTTCCTACTCCATTTACAGATGAGTTTTTAGAGAATGTGGGAGGACAGGAAGTGTACTCCTTCATAGATGGATTTTCAAGTCACCATCAGATCAGAATTTCTCTGGATGATATGTATAAGACTACATTTGCAACAGAGTGGGGGTCATATTACTGCACAGTAATTCCATTTGGTTTAAACAATGCACAAGCAATATTTTCCAGAGTAGTAGTAGCTGCATTCAAGGATTATATAAAAAAAATTAGAAGTTTATCTGGATGATTAGACAGTATTCAGTTTATTGAAGGACCATGTGGAAATTCTAAGATTAATGTTAGAAATATGTAGGCAATGCTAGATCTCATTGAACATTAATAAATGTATATTCATCACATCATTTGGAATTCTACTTGGAAACATTGTATGCAAACATGGCTTGATATTAGACCCGTAAATATTGTTGTTATTGTCAATTTACCACCACCAAAGTCAGTGCACCAATTGAGAGAAACATTGAGCCACACAGGGTACTAGAGGAAAATCATAAAGGGTTATTCAAATACTATTGTTCCCATGGAGAAGTTACTAAAAAAAGACATAAGGTTTCAGTGGAATGATGAATTCCAAGAGACCTTAGATATACTGAAAGAGAAGATGGCGACAACACCAATTTTGAGCTTTCTAGATTGGACAAAATAATTTCATGTCCATGTCGACGATCTATCCATTACACTTGGAGCAGTTTTGGCATAACTAGGTGAAGGAGACATTGATCATCCAATATCTTTTTCTAGTAGGAAATTCTCTGAGTCTGATAAGAACTATAATACTACAGAAAGGGAAGGTTTGGCTATGGTATATGCCCTGCAGAAGTTTCAACATTATTTATTAGGTCAACATTTTAAGATGTTTACAAATCATTTTGATTTGAAGTACTTAGTTAGCAAGCCAATGTTGGGGGGGAGGATTTGAATATGGTTTTTATTTTTTCAGGAATATGATTTTGAAATCATAGTAAAACCAGGGAAGATTAATGCAAGACCATATCATCTGTCAAGAATTACTAATGGAGAGGAGACAAAGAACTTGGAGGAAATTTTTCCTGATGCTAATTTTTTTTTTTCATATTTATGATGATTATTTTTTTGACATTGTTGGATTCTTGAGCACAAGAATGCCTCCCAAGGAATTTACTATCGCGCAAAAAAAATAGTTGGTAGTGCATGCTACAGACTATCAACAGACTGTAGGTCATTTATACAAGTTAGGTGCATATGGAATTCTGATAAGATGTGTGATAGAGTACAAATTCTCCATGGTGTTAGCAGAAGCACATAAAGGCATAGATGGAGGTAAATATCCAAGAAATCCTACAACAAATAAGGTTTTGCACACAAGATTATGGAGGCCTATAGTACAAAAGGACACAAAGGAATACTTTCAGACCTATGATGTCTATCAGAGGGTGATAAAACCATCCAAAAGGAATGAAATGCCACTTATGCCCCAAGTAACTTTAAAGGTATTTGATAAATGGGTTGTGGATTTCATTGGACCCATTAATCCACCAACAAGAAGCTCAGGAGCCAGATACATCATCACTGCACAAGAATACTTAACCATATGGTTAGAAGCAACCCTGGTGAAGGATTGCAGCATAGAAACAACAATGTGGTTTCTCTTTGAGAACGTGGTGACTGGATTTATATGTCCTAGAATTTTGTCCAGTGATCAACGAACTCATTTTATTAACAGTACAATCAGAGCTATGACATAATAATTTGAAATACATCATCAGTAGAGCACACCATAGAATCCACAGACAAATCGTACAGTAGAATATTTTAGCAATATTCTAGAGAATGCATTGACAAAGATTTGCAATGTCAATAGGGATGATTGGGATTTGAAGGTATCAACATCATTATGGGATTACAGGACTACATGAAAGAAACTTACAAGACAAACACCATTCAAACTAGTGTATGGGAAGGAAGCAGTGGTTCCATTAGATCATTTAGTACCTAGTATGTGCATTGCAACAATCACCAACATTACATAAGAAGGTGCTACGTGGAAAATATTGGATCAGTTGATGGAGCTGGAAGAAGACATAATTTTAGCAGGTTTTCACTAAGAGGTACCAAAAGAGAAGGATAAATCTTGGCATGATAGGAACATAAAGAAGAAAATATTTAAGGAAGGATATCTAGTTCTCCTCTATGACAGTAGGTATTTACAACACCTTGGAAATTTCAAGGTGCACTGGTTAGGGCCTTATCAGGTAGAGGCCATCACAAATAGAGGTGATGTGAAACTGAAATATCTTACAAGGAAGAATCTCAAAGGACTAGTGAATGTCAGTTGACTGAAGTTGTATCAAGATAGTCGACCTAACAACCTGAGGTGAAAACAGAGAGAGAAGGTATGGTTCTACATATTGTATATAGTAGATGTTAGAATGAAAAGACAAAAATTGATAAAAAGAAGAAATGTAGTAAAAATACAAAAAGATAGGAGAATATTAGAGGTTTTTGATGTATTAGAAGTGTTATCATTAACAGTGCACCGCAGAAACAATAGTGTTGGACACACTGTGTGCTAGGAAATAGTTGACATGTACAAAAGTGTAGCATACAGGAAAAACTGAAAACTGTCAGTGTGAAATAGATGTTAGTACGTCGTCTCGCCTATAAAGTCGGAAAAAGGGGAAAAATTTGGTTATTTGTGTGTTTTTGCTAAGGAGAAGAACGAAGACCGAAATCTAAGCGCAAGAGAGTGATAATTTGGGAGACCAAGTGGATATTTATAGTTCAATAGCCTGAATTTTAGCAGGATGTCACTACTGAGAGTTGAAGCACCGAGAAGGGTCAGTCAAAACATGAGAAGCAGCACTCGAGTGACGCAAACAAAGACACAGGACATGATGAGAGTCATGGATGTGGATGAAATATATACACCAAAATATGAGCCACATAGCATGCAGGTCAAGGAAGAAGGAAACCCATCACAGGAGGTCGGGAATCCTGAGGAGGATGCAGAAAGGATAGAATCTGATGCATCCAGGGGAAAAGGGACAGAATAGGAATAACATTCCATGGGTTCAATGCAGTAGGGCCTAGAGCCAGAAGAGGAGAAATAAATAGAGCATGAGGTCGTACCAGAGGTCAGAGCGTCATCCCCACAAGGAAAGAAGAAAGATCAAGCTAATAGTAGTGTGAAATGCAGGTCACACACACATGCGGAGTTGGAAATAGTAATATGAAAAATCCCAGAGGGGGTAAAATAAGAGGATGAGATGGTAGGAGGAGTAAACACCATGAAGTACTCATACCACGATGTGGAAGACATAGTCAAATTCCCAGATTGAGTGCAACATAATTACATGGAGAGTAGAGGAGAGGGCCCATTAGGAGTGCCAATATTGGATCTTGCGCAGTGGATATTGGGGATCTACAACACATGGATCATGAATTTTCTTGATATACCACACTTTGGGCATGGTAAACACATCAATGGATGTGTGAAACAACTCCTAGAAAGGGTGTACGGAGGAATTTTGTGGATGGATAGGATAGTTCCTATCAATGTGTATTTGATTGCAGCTATCACTGGGCTACCCATGGTTGGGGAGAAGCTAGAGAAATATCTGGAAGATAAAACTAAGGAAAAGGCTATTTTCGACAAAATCAAGGTAAAGTATGGAACAGATAGAGGAAACATGGGAATCATGATTAGTGACATAAATGATCATGTGACAAGATTTGCTACAAGGCTTCTATGGTAAAAATTAATGCACAAGTATAGAAAAGAAGAAGTACCAACAGGAGTGGTAGCGGCTGTGGCACAATGCACAAAGGGGAGCTTGATGAGTTGGGCCCATTATTTACTCAATTCCTTCCTAGAGGACTGTAAGGATACACAATACTAGGGCTCTCATTTCTACTACTCATGGTTACTCATCCGCATTGCACTTGTTGGATGGAAAGAACCAACATACAATGTGTTCCTTCAAAGAGTAGGAAAGTGTGGTGCAACATGGTACACTTCTCTTAGAAGCACATCAGACCCAAAGATGAAGAAGGTGAAAAATGATGTATTCACCTTATACTTTTTGGAGATCCAAAACCACTTAGCTAACACATGGAGAATTTCCCCTGAGATAGTCCAAGAGTTTGGATAGTTTTCCAACTTTCAGGCAATGCGCCATAGCATGTCATTGCAGGTGACGAGGGATCTAGCCAAGGAGTGGCTAAAATTGATCTACTACGTGGCGATGGAGGATATACAAATGGAGGTTCAGGAGTGGATTGATCAATGGAAGGTGCCAGTAATTACAAGGACAGTTCTAGGAGGACAAACTCAGACACAGGATAGAACAATCCCTGCAGAACAGACATGAAGAAATGGTGCCAGCAAGAAGAAGAAGACAACACAAGGTCCAGTGGGGGAAAGAATCCCAATTCAAAAGAAGCATAGGAAAGAGAAGAAACCATAGGGTGGTTCCACACAAGGCCCATCGTGCACAGGATAGACACCAGGATTTACAAGAGAACAAGTGGGTGTAGAAGAAGAAAGGAAAGAGATAGAAGATATACCTGTGGAGGAAGAAATTGGGCAGGGGATGAGCATGGATACACAGATTCCAAAAACATCTGATCCATCATATGAAAAAAATAATATAACATCATAGCAATCAAGTGGATCCAGGAAGAAGGCAAAGGCCCATAGAACACCACTTCATACATCACTAACAACAGACGATCTTGAACTAGTGGCCACAACAATCGAATATCGATTATCAGAGGTGTGGGATAATGTTGAGAAGAAAAGAGCTTCGATTATGGAGAAAGTTCAGGAAGTGAAAACTTCACTAGAGAAGTTAAGGATCTAGGAAGAGTAGCCACAAAAAGATAAACTAGTAAAAATTGGGGAAGGAATGTTTGTTGGAGAAATAGTCCAAATCACGGTGCAAGGGAGTGCCAATTTTATCATAACACCTGAAATTTGTTTCATCGACAAGGAGGCAACATAGAAGCCCCTAAATAAAATTGAGACATTGAACTTGGAATTGGCTAATATCCCAATGAATGCGCTATATAAATTACAGATTAGTCTCGCACGGGAAGTTCAGTCTAGCGCAAGGTTTGATGCGATGAAATTATAGTTAGTACAGGAAGAAAACATCACACTGAAGAAAGAAACCAACCAAGAAGGTAAGGAAAATAAGATAGCACAACAAAAGGTAGAGGAGATGAAGAAACACATAAGTGAATTATTCCAAACCATCCCGGACAACACATAGTCATAACAACTATCTTCTGAGGATAAGATGAGGAAAATGGTGCACGCCTTGGATCAGTACAAGAGATAAATAAAGGATCTAGAGGAGCACACAGTACCCACTACTCCTCCAGAAGTTATAATGAAACGAGAACAAGATGCCACAGAACTTGCAAAAAGTATAGTGCAGTATATCCAAAGGATGACAAAGTTGTTGGACCACAATGGCCAACTATGGACACAAGTGAAAGAATATGGAAGCTTGCAAGAGTTGCACGGAAAGGAGGACAGGGTCCACGCGTCCATGGAAGATTTAAAAAAATTACAGAGGACAATGTCACTACCATAAAAGATTAGAAAAACCACAAAAATTAAGAATCTGTAGTCATAAGAAAAGGCAATACTAGTAGAGAAGATTGCGAGGCAACCTCAGTTGGAGCCTCTATAGGAAAAGGCTAAACAATTGGTCATGGAGATTGACATATAAAAATCAAGGGTGGAGTAGATAAGATTGGAGGGAGGAGAAATATTTAAACCTCCAGTCACCATGCAAATGGTAGAATCCATGGCGGAGAAGAGAAACCAATATCAGGAGAAATGCCAACAGGCATTATAGATGTGTGAATCACTGGCAAAGACAGTGAAATATGCAGGAGTGAGTGAGTGACTCGGGGTGAGTCATGATGTCAGTGTTGGGGGCCTATTGGCATAGGGAAATTTTGGGAAAGAATAAAAACAACACCAAAAAATAAGGAAAGCATCGAAAATAGAGGAGAATAGGGAGCGCGCTAGAAAAAGAGGAAAAGCAGTGCCGAGAAAAGTAGTTAGAAAGTGGAAAAATTGTTGCGAAGTAGTTTCAAATTGTACAAGCATCGACTTGGAGAATGACCGGATCGAGGACCAACCGAGATTGAGTAGTTAGAAAGTGGACAAACCTAATCCACTTAGGGTTAGGGTTTTTGCAAGGGCTTTGACCATTTTTTGTATAAGTAGAATGTATTAAGACTATGAAAAGGGTGGGTTGTTGAGTTAGTTTGGATTTCCCTTAGTTGGTTAGGAGGTTTTGTTTATATGTTCTCAATTATGTGAGAATTGTCACAATCTGTGGAGATCGAATGTAATGGTGGAAGAATTGTACAGTGCACAACACTAGATTTTGTATGAACATGAATAAAGAGCCAAAGTGACAAATCTTTGTGGACATAGCCTAGGAGGGGGTGAACCACGGTATATCTCGGTTACATGTGTATGGGTGTAGTATGTTTGATTATATTTTCTTAATAATTTTTATGGTGAACATGTTAGAATAGTAAAGGAAATAATGTTGTGCATTAAGGAGGAAATGATGAACTCTATAGAACAACAGTGAATGGATGAATGTCATAGTTAGCATTTATATCTGAATCTTATGTTGCAGTAGATGAATCTATGTCATTTGGTATATGTTGTTATAATGGTCAATGAAGTCTATGGGAATAATTAAATCATTGGTTCGAACTAAGTTCCTACTAGGGATAGCTGAATAAATGAGGGTTCATGAGTTAGTCAATGAATAGATCTAATGTTCCTGAGAGAAATACACATCCCATCCCATGGTTGCAAATCTGAGTCATGTGGCCACTCATTGAAGCCATCTCGGGTGAGACTACGCAGTGCATTTTTGTGTGTTGTGTTTCCTTCTAGTATCAAGAAGGGCCAATGGTCGAAGGGTTGTTGGTAATCCTATAGTTAGAACCTGGGTCATCCCAAAACATCCAACAATCACCAAGGATGTGGTATCAAAAATTTGATACTTATATGCTAGGACTTAGCTTCAAAAGAAGCAAAGAGGATCACTGTGTGTATTTTAAATTAATTGGTGATCATTTTATTTATTTGGTTTTATATGTGGATGAAATTTTGTTGATAGGAAACAATAACGAGATTATCCAGAATGTGAAAACTCAGTTGTCCTCTAAATTTGACATGAAGGATCTCGGGGCTTCAAATTTCATTTTCGGCGTGGAAATTAAAAGAGATCGGAAAAAGAGGAAACTCTAGTTAAATGAAAGAAAATATGCCAACACAATATTACATAGGTTTAATATGAAATAACGTAAACCAGTCAAGGTCCCTATTATTGTTGGTGTAAAGTTATTTGTGGATCAGTTTCCCAAGACACAAGAATAGGAGGAGGACATGTATCATGTTTCATATGTGAGTGTAGTTGGTAATTTGATGTATGCAATGGTCTATAATAGACTAGACATTGCACATGTAGTGGGAGTTTTGAGCATGTATATGTCAAAAACCAATGAAGGAGCATTGGATAGAAGTAAAAAGGGTTTTCAAGTATTTGTGTGGCACTGCTATCTACTGATTTTGCAACCAAGGAAGACCAGGACTGGACAGAGTGTTGGACATACATGGATTTTTGGATGCAGAATGGGATGGATATATCAATCCTAGGAGATATAAAAATGGGTATGTGCTTAACCTGTTTGGAGGAGAAATCAGTTGGATGATCAAAAGACAGGTTGTAGTGGCACTTTCAACTATAGAAGATGAATACATGGCAACCACTCATGTAAGTAAGGAAGCAATATGGTTACAAATATTTTGTTCAGGTATTAGGTTGTTACAGAACGGTGTAAGGATAAATTGTGATAGTCAAAGTGAAATTTTTCTGGCAAAGAACTCGACTTATCATTCAAAGACAAAGCATATTCATATTCAATATCACTTTGTGAGGGACATGGTTGAAGAAAAGATAGTGTTGTTGACGAAGGTGGACACTTTGAAGAATGTTGTAGGTTCATTAAAAAAATATGTGAGAACTGAGAAATCGTCTTGGCGTAGAGGATCCATGGGCATTGTGTGCCATGGATTGTTGACTATGTAAATCTGTAACCCCATGTATGCAAACAAAACAACAAGGGGGAGAATGTTGGGTATGTGTTATATTCTTTGTGTGACTAGCTCTAATGTCTGCTATATTGCACCAGGCATGCAGGGGGGTTTGAGGGGGGGGCACTAGGCCCCCACTTCAGGGGTTTAAGGGAGTGCAACCCCCACTATGCAGGGGTTTGGGGCCAGCACCCCCGAGAAAAAAAAAATCCTTGAAAAATGTGTCGCATCTTTGCCTCGTTTTTCGTGTCACTTCAATTTTCATGTCCATTATTAGGAAATTTTTTGGCACATGGTTTTTTCCGAAGGTTTTCTATTTATGGTTAAGAAATTAGGGTTGTTGACTAATATAGGTCATTAGGTTAGGTTTTTGGATTCTGTTGGCTCCTATATGTATATTGTATTGTAAACAATGTATCACAATGAATGAATATATAATATGTTTGTTTTCATAGTTTGGGTTTCCAGGGAAAAAATATATGTGTAATGTTTGTATTTTCCATTGTATCTTTTATGTTCTTTTACTAAAAAAAAATTGTAGTAAATAATTGTACAAGGTTAAAATATACAATATATCATCTCTCATCCCGTGCCGAAAATAATCTGGATCACAATGATCGATGATATTTTTTATTAGTTGAAGGGAGCAAATTTGTTTTCCAATATTGAATTGATATTGGGTTATATTCAAGTAAGAATTCGAGAAGAATATACTAGCAAGATGACCTTTTGAAATTGGTATGGTAATTATGATTTTGTAGTGGTGTCATTTGGGTTAACAAATGCACCAACTACTTTTTTGTGTTTAATGAATGGGATGTTCATATATTACCTAGAAAAATAATTATTGTCTTCTTGGATGATATTTTTATCTACTCCAAAATAGAGAAGAAGCATGAGCAACATTTTAGGATGGTGATACAAGTGTTAAGAGAACACCAATTGTATGTCAAGCTAAACAAGTGCACTATCAAAAGAAGACCCATTATTTAGGCCACATTTTCTTAGAAGATGGCATAATAGTGGATCCCAGAAGGATTGAAGCAATCAGAAGTTGGCTAGCACCAAAGAATATTTCAGAAGATAGATCATTTATGGGTATAGTTGGATATGTTGGAAGATTGATTGTTGTCATTGATGTCAACCCTAGTCATGGGTTTTGGACCGCAAGATTGATAAAGGTATTTGGACATGAAGGACAATGCACATGCATATACAACACCCATGAATGGATAGTATACATGATGTTGTTTCCGATGGTATGTGACACATCATGTGGATCCTCATGGTTGAGGAGAAATGAATTTTTGAAGATGACAAAGTGAGTTGAAGAAGGAAATACATGTAGGCCCTGAAGATAATTAAAGAAAATAATTACAAAATAAGAAAGTGTCAGGTCGGCCCTAATGTTAAAAGGAAGTGACATAAATGGTATAAATAAATACCATTATACAGTCATTTGATATAAGTCAAATTTCAAAGGAAATAATAAGTAAAGAAGGACGGATTTCAAGGGAGGATGAAGTCTTTAGGTGATGTGTTCTAAGGTATGTTATTTCCAGGTCATCTTACCATTTTTGCTATAATTTTTTTTCTAGAATGATTAAAATGGTGAAAT
>ML779484.1:977150-1001998 GCA_009831015.1 Picea engelmannii | reverse complement strand
GCAAGAAACATGAATGGTGTAAATAGAAGATATGAAAATAATCATGGATTTGTCAACAGAAGTTATAATTCATTTTCCCCATTGATGGAAAAAAATATTGGATGCTACAAATGTAATTATCTTGGTCACAAAGCATGAGATTGCAGATATATGAATGAAGATATCCCTATGCCAACCATAGTATGGAGAAGGAAAGAGATTCCAAACAATGAAGATTGTCGAATAGCATTGACCGCTGAAGAATGTAAAGAAGAAGATGAATGGTACATACACAATGGATGTTCTTCACACATGACCGGGGATCAAGACAAATTCATCAGCTTGAAGAGAAAGGGTGGCAATGTTGCATTTGGTGATGACTCATCTGCCAAAATACTCGGAGAAGGTGTAGTAGAGCTTGGAAGAAAAAATGTAAAAGAAAAGAATGTTCTATTGGTTGAAGACTTGAATCATAATCTACTAAGTGTTAGTAAAATGTGTAATCAAGGATACACTCTTACGTTTGATTCCCGAAAATGTAAAATCAGAAAAAATAACTCAGGAAGATTGGTTGCAACTACAAAAAGAAGACCAAACAACATATACATCCTAGACATGAAGAAGAGAGAGGAGAAATAAGCCACACAAAAGGATTCTAAGGAAGAAAAAGTCCCAAAGACCAAAAATAAGGATGAAGTATTATTGAGTGCCACATGTTCAGGGGGAACAACCCCAAAGAAGAGAGTTACATTTTTCCATTAAACTCAGGGGGAGTAGCCCTAACCTTTTCCATTGATTTCAAAGGAGGAGAGATGGGATCATGATGATAAGGGGAGAATGAGTGTTTCCATCAATGACAAAAGGGGATATTGATGGAAAATTGGTTGTTGTCATTGATGTCAACCCTAGTCATGGGTTTTGGACCGCAAGATTGATATAGGTATTTGGACATGAAGGAAAATGCACATGAATATACAACACCCATGAATGGATAGTATACATCATGTTGTTTCCAGTGTTATGTGGAATGTCACGTGGATCCTCATGGTTGAGGAGAAATGAATTTTTGAAGATGACAAAGTGAATTGAAGAAGGAAGTACATGTAGGCCCCGAAGATAATTAAAGAAAATAATTACAAAATAAGAAAGTGTCAGGTTGGCCTGAATGTTAAAAGGAAGTGACATAAATGGTATAAATAAAAATCATTATACCTTCATTTTATATCGGTCGAATTTCAGAGGAAATAAGAAGTAAAGAAGGCCGGATTTCAAGGAGGATGAAGTCTTTTGGTGATGTGTTCTAAGGTATCTTATTTCCAGTACATCTTACCATTTTTTCTATAAAAAAATTTCTAGAACGATTCAGATGGTGAAATTTCTATGGTATTGATAAGACATATCAAGGTACCTCTGGTAAAAATTTCATCTCTTGAGTCACTATAATTATGGAGATACACTCTGTGGAATATAGGGTTTGTGACCAGTCCTGAAGCTAGTCAATAAACAGGTGTTCCAGGTAAAACAATCATAACTTATTCATCAAGAATCCAAATGAAGTGGGAAATTTTTCATTGGAAAGAGTACAGACTTTAGTTTCTTGTGTGCAATTTTCAGAATCGGATGTTAAATATTGAGCATGGGGCATTCTGTACAAGTTCGGTCTCCTGAATAGACCAGAATTGAATAAAGTCTACCATTCTTTCTATAACTTATTTTTGGGGAGGATTCAAGGAGTGAAACTTGGAGGAGTTTCAAAGAATACATTGAGTAATATTATCTATAGGATCAGAGTACTCCAAGAATTGAAGAATTGCAGAAATTAAAGAAGTCTCAGGAAGCATTATCAGGTTCTATGTGATGATTGGTTGATGGTGATGATTTAATGTAAAGTTTTATTATCTCTCATATATTCTTGGGTGGAAGGAAGGGGCAAGGATGGAGAGTTCAACTCTCTATTGATATTGGAGGATTGTATCTTTCTCTCAGAGGTTTATCTCTCCCTTTACATTTGGAAGCTGTAGCTACCTTTGGATGTCATTACTTCCCTTGAACAATAACTATTGATTATTTCTCATATATTGTGCATGGTGTATTATGGTGTATTGGTGTAACTCTTATACTATCATTCATTGATCATTGGATATAGTTGAATGGTTTAAGTATAAGTTGAAAAAGGTTTTAAATTGTACTTGATACTAATTCATCCCCCTCTCGGTATCAATAGGATATTATAGTATATTCACTATAGGTTTCTTTAAGATTCCATACCCGATCAATTCCTTGCAAAATAAAGGAATAAAATTTGAATGGACTACCAAGTGTGAAGAGAGTTTTCAAGACTTGAAAGATCTATTGAATAGTTCACCTATCTTAAAAATTACAAAGTCAAACAAGGATTTTCTTGCGTGCACGAATTCATTCAAAGAAGGGCTTGGTGGAGTCCTTACCCAAAATGAGCATGTGATTTGCTATGAGTCAATAAAGTTGAAGGAGAATGAGAGAAATTATTATACCTATGATTTGGAACTTGTATCCATTATTAATGTCCTCAAAATGTGCAGGCGTTATCTCATGGGAAGAAAAATTGAGTTGAGGATAGACTAGAATATTTGTTTGGACAACGAACATTGAATTCCATACAAACTAGATGGCTAGAATTTGTTAGCAAATATAATTTCTTCATCAAGAACATTAATGGGAAAGAGAATAAAGTGGTTGATGCACTCAGTATAAGTGTGCATGAAATGTATGTTACAACCATTAGTATGTATAGTTCGGATTTGAAAATAAGAACTTTAGAAGTTGTGACGACAGATCAACATTATGTGAAAATTAAAGAAATCTTACAACATAGTAATGTACAACAAAAATGTAAAGATTGTGGGATAGAAGATGGTGGAATACTATTGCACAGGAACAAATTTTATGTTCCTAATTCTCAGGATTTGAGAAATTTAGTTTTAAAAGAAATGCACAATGTGTCATATGTTAGACATCCAAGGTATCATAAAACTATTGTTTCTATAAGAGGATAATATTATTGGCCCAAAATGAAGACGTAAGTGGTTGATTTTATTTCCATATGCATGGAATGTCAAAAGGTAAAGGATGAGCATAGAAATCCAACAAAATTGCTACAACAATTTTCCATTCTTGAGTGGAAATGGTATGTTGTTACCATAGATTTCATTACCAAGTTTCCCATAATATAAATGAAACATGATTATATAATGTTGGTGGTCAACAATATTATGAAGGTTGTACATTTTATTCCAATCAATATGACACATAAGGCAGTCAACATTGCACAAATTTATATGAAGGAAATTGTTAGGCTACATGGTGTGCCTAATGAAATCATATCGAATAGAGATATCAAGTTCAGTTCCAATTTTTGGAAAAGTTTTGTTCAAAGGATTTGGGACAAATTTGAATTTCAGCACAACATATCAGCCATAATCAAATGGACAGATAGAGGGGGTTAAGAAAATAGTTAAGATATGCTAAGGCTATGTGTAATGGATCAACCTTCCAAGTGGAAATACTATCTTCATTTGGTTGAGTTTTCTTATAACAATGGGTATCAAGAATCATTGAAGATGATCCCGTTTGAATCCTTATATGGAATAAAATGAAACACGTCAATAAGTTGGGATAACCCAACAAAAAAATTCATTATTGGGATGTAATTGCTAGGAGAAATGGAATAATAGATGATAAAGATGAAACACAATTTAAAGACTGCATGGGATAGACTTAACATCTATGGACACAAGGGTAGAGCACATATAGAATTCACTGATTCAAAGTGGGAAATCATGTGTCTTTTAAAATAAATGCAAAAAGGATTTCATTGAAATTGGGAAGTTTCCCAAAGTTGGTAGCGAGATATTGTAGTCCATTTGAAGTTTTAGAAAGGATAGGCTTATTTTCATGTACATGATTGCATTGTATGCATCCATGAAAGTTCATAATGTGTTTCATGTGTCTTTATTAAATAAGTATGTTCTTGATCCTAACCATGTGATTGGTTGGACTTTGATCCAGGTGGAGTATGAAGGGGACTTGTAGGTGGAGGAAGTGCACATCTTGGACCAAAAAAAGTCAAATTACTCAAGAACCAATCCATCGGCTTGGTAAAGGTCCAATGGACCTAATATGATCCCAAAGGTGCCACATGAGAGCACGAGGATCCCATGTGAGAAGAGTACCCACAATGTTTTGTAAATGTTTGAAAAAATTTGAATGTACATTTGTACATAGTTGTACAAAGACTCCATTTTGGTGTAGATGGAGCTCTTGGAGATACAACTAGGAGCATTGTTGTTTGATATATCCTGGAGCCCTGAAAGGAAAGTGGGACAACCTGAGGGACCTCGGTGCAGATAAGGGTGTACACTTCCTTAGGTTGTGTAGATTGAAGGGAACATGAGGTTGCTAGTAAGAATTGTTGCAAGAGTCATTAAACTATGGAATTATCAAGTATTGTGATAAATGTTTTTATATATTTATACATTTACACTTGCATGGTGATGCTCACTAAGGACAGTGAAAATTCTAGGGGGAGGGGATTGTAACACCCCAATTTTGATCTCCAATGTAACATTGTATATTTGTAAGTATTATGAATGGTTGTTCACCAAGAGATGTAATATGTAAACATTGTACATTGAAAATAATAAAATGAAATAAACTACCAATTTTAGACAGGTAAGGACTAGAGTAATGGGGGGCTATGATTCCAAAAGAGAGGGGTCTTAATGGGGGTTCTAAGGGGTTTTCATATGCCTTGAGTCTTAATCCATCTTGATTAATTCGTTTGGCATTTATCCATTTATCCATTTTGCTTATTAATCACTTAATCATTGAATTCATGTAAGAGGTTGAGTGAGGAATTCATCCCACTCAGTTATGACAGTAGGGGTTGAGTGTAATCATCATTGGAGAAAAATTAAGAGTCAAGTAAGTAGGGGAGAAGAGGAAATTCGAGTAGGAAGGAAAAAAAAAATTATAGTTAGTAAGAAGTGAGAAAAACCAGATTTGAGTGTTGAGTAATAGTGGCTAGCCATATTGTGTATTGAGGTCATATTGTTGAAGCTATAAATTATGTTGAGAATGAGGTTGTTATGCCTATGATTAATTTTATGTTGAGAAAATTATCTAAGAGAAAGTGAGCTTGTTGTACGAGAACTCTTGTTGCAGTTGGATTTCTTGAAGCCCCTATTATCACTCTATAATTTTCCTAAACTATGGAAGGAGAAACCATTGATAAACACAAACCAACTTGCAGATTGGAAGCTAGCCCTTCCAACCAATCCATAATAAATATTGGTTATTTAATAAACATAATGGCTAGATCTTCAATTGAGTGATGTTTTTTTAAAATATGGTGGCACGGTTGAGTAAAACACCCATTGGGAATGGAGTCATAATAAAGAGATGTTAAATCAAATCTTTCAAAACTGGTTAATATGAACAAAGGCACTTCAAAGGATAGGTATATAGAAATATATAAATCATCATAGCTATTGTAGTATGGTGGTGATTTGGATTTATGAGCAGAACAAAAGGAATAACAGACTATATACAATAACACAGAGATATGGAGAACAACAAAAGATATCCAGTGAACAATAACTTCTATTGAATAAATAAAATAGGTTCAAACTGTAAAACTGCATAACTGAAAACAACTTGCTCGAATGGTGGTAGCTATATCTGAGAAGAGATGTGGCTGCTACGGGTATCCATCTAATAAGAATGATTATAATGAGGCTCCAGAGGGATTTTTAGCATTACTCATGAATGTCAAAACCCTCGAAATAAAAAAACCTAACCCTAGGAGATGAAACGCCAAAAATTATGTGGGCCCCGATGGTTAAGTTGGTACCTCAACTTCACCGTGTTGTAAATTTTGCATACGAACTCCATTTTAGGCGTGTGATATCCCATTGGAAAGGTATTTTCTAGAACTACACATTACATCATCAAAATCTGACTTTGTCTATTGTTTGATTGTGGAAAGACAAAAAAAACATTGTTTAGGGCCCCAAAACAGCCCTGGAAGTACATAAATATGTACTGACATGAAAAATTCCAAAATAAGCCAATTGGATTAGGTGGGAGGCCACCAATATCCACCTAGAAGCTGTGTAGGGCTTCAGACAACCTCAAAAGTGTAGAACACACAATTACAAAGAATTACAGAAGAATGTTCTAAAGTAAGAACTTTCAAGAAGATCCAGTTGGAATAGGTGGTGATAGCACTAGAAGTTACCTCTGGATTACAGTAGAGATAAGCCCAGTACCCATCATTTTTTATGTTACAATGAATAAATTTAAGGGGGGTCTAATGGATGAAAACTCAGGATAGTATCACTTTAACTCTGAACACTGGGTTGATATGCATAAGCATATGAGTTCTTGATCTAACTTCAATCAGTAAATTGTAGTAAGGGTGAGAAGGGGGTAGAACTTGAGGATAAAATGTAAAGGACTGCTATGGACATTTGATCTTGCGGAAAACTAAGAAGGAGAAGATTTAAATACAAGATCCTCTTGAGTCCAAAGTTTCAGAAAAATAAAGACGTCGTAACAACACTGTAATCAAACATACATCACAACATGATTACAACAACTCGATTGGATCATCCATGCATGAGCATTCAATATCAGAGGAAAAAGAGGTGAAAAATAAGGTTGACTATCATTAAACAAGAAGTCTCAAAATTCAATACATATCCAAAGAACTAGAGGCTTTACTAAAAATTTACATATGGGAGCTTACCTCAACCATCGACCTTAACAAAATATCAAAACTGAGTATTTATACTCAAAATAACTTGCCACCATTAGGAGTGTGATCTGTCTACTGCAATCAAAGCTTTGTGTATGCATATCTTTTGTTAGCCTGCACTTCCATTCTTCTATTAGATGTGATCTTAGATCAGTATGGGCCTTGCAGGAGAATTCGTTGACAGGGGAAATCTGGGTTGATAGTATGCCTCCATGTCTAGCTCTTCCATTCTTTCCATTTATGGGGTGAGACAAAGTTTCAAACACCTCCCTCATTTTCATTAAATACTTTCATCGGGATCGGGACAAGGCCTGACACCCATGAATGTTGTAGGTGGTGCTCATGACTCCTCTGAGTCAATCTTGACACCTTAAGGCCACACATATCTTCCTCTGTGAATAATACAAATGCTTTCGGCCTTGGCACATCTTTTATCCATTTCTTCATGCGACCTCAGGCCATGACCTAGGGTTCCTACATGAAATTTTTTCATTTCACATTTCGGGAGTCTTCACTCCACTTGATTCCAAATATCCCAATGCTTGAATATGCAAAATAGTCCATCTAGATCGACGGTCAGATTTGCTTTGAATTTAATGGCCAGGATGCTTGCTCTAAAACCTCAACCACTTGTCGCTCAACAAGTGTTTACCCTTCTTTATGGCCCTACTTCCCATATAACCATGGGTTGTGATCGTGGGCCCAAATATTGGGCACTTTGCGACTTCATGTTTTGCAACTTCCCATTTCACGAATCTATGTTGTGCTCCATGCTAAAACCTCTAAGTCATGAAATCACAATTTCTTGGATTAGGTGCCATGCGCCCATTTGAATCGGATAGCCCAGATGAATATCAACATCTCAGAACTTCGAGTCTTCGACATTTCAGGACTCAGGAAATCTACACATCTCTCAATTCATCTTTCTCAAAATGACCTTCTCCATTATTCGAATTTGTTGCCACATGCCCTATTGGATCAGACGACACCTGTTGATTTCGGATTTTGGGGGTTTAGATCCTTTACAAATAAATTCAACAACGTTTCAAACTCTTGATTCCCATGCTTATTATTCATCGTCGATCTCTGAGCTTTTACATGAAAATTCCTTCGCCAAACTGAACTTGCTCGCTCGCTTGATTTGAGTCCATATGAGACCACTCTAAGTGTTGCACTTTGAAGTTATGGCTGCAACCTCTGTGAACAAATACTTAGACAACTGGCTGAAAGCTCGAGAAGGTAAAAGGATTAGTGGTAGAGGTAGAGAGGGTAGTGATTAACCCCGAGAAAAAAAAATATTGGGGACAAGACTTCTGAGGAAGGATTTACACAAAACAAAAGGTCGCTCAAACGTTCGAGGACAAACACAGGGAAAGCACAAGAAAAAATGAGGAAAAAACTAAAGTTTGGTCGGGGAAAAGGAGAAAAGAAAGTCAAAACCACAAACTTAGGTAGAAACTACAATCCCACAAGACTTTGACAAGTTTTTGTGATAACATTTGGCTCAACATGGGATGGCATGCTCGCTTCGAGCTGCCAAGAACAAGTAGTTCCAGTGCCTTTTCTTTGGTTTATGGAGTCTTTTATTGAAAGCGAAAAATTAAAAACAAAATAAAACAAGAGTGGTATTTACAGAGTTGGAATTTTGATTACATCCTAAACAAAATATTTCTTCAAAAAATGCCCATTTACGGGGCCACCAAAAATTTCATGACCCTCCAAATTCTGCAACTTGTAAATATTGTCCGGGAACACCTCAGAGATTTTGAAGGGTCCAATCCAGACGGATTCAAATTTACTATGCTTTCCCTTGTCATGTTTGGGTGCATCCCATTTGAGTACTATATCTCCCAGCTGGAAATCCTCTTTTCTCACCTTTCTGTCGAAAGCTTGCTTGATTTTCTATTGATGTTCATGCGCTTTGTCAAGTAGTTTCTCCCTAGTCTGCTACACTTCTACCAGTTGTTGAATTATTTTGATCATGTCATCAAGCTCCCCTTGGTGGTCTTGGAAGAATTTTTTCACTGGAAAGGAAAGCTAAGAAGGAAAA
This sequence comes from Picea engelmannii, assembly GCA_009831015.1. Taxonomy (NCBI): domain Eukaryota; kingdom Viridiplantae; phylum Streptophyta; class Pinopsida; order Pinales; family Pinaceae; genus Picea; species Picea engelmannii. Next base: position 993,173 of record ML779484.1, on the reverse strand, counting down.
ATGGCCTCAATTCCATACACAAGTTGAAAAGGAGATACACAAAGATATCTCTTTGTTGTCACTCTGCCAGCCCACAAAGAAAACTTGAGCTTTGAATCCCATCCTTTATTGTTGTCCTCTACAAGTCTTTTGATAATTTTTATAAGGCTATTGTTAGAGGACTCTGCCAGTCCATTCCCTTGGGGATAGTAAGGATTTGAGTGAATCAGTGAAATTCGAAACTATTCACAAAACTTGATCAATGGTTCAGCCTTGAAGGATGCAGCGTTATCAATGACAATTCTTTTCGAACAACCAAACCTTGCTATAATATCCTCCAGAAAACCAATTATTACCTTATGAGAAGCACTCCTTATGTGGATGGCTTCTATCCATTTGGTAAAGTAATCAGTGGAATTCAAGATCCACCTTTGTTGTCCACTTGAAGAAGGATGAATTTCCCCAATAAAATCTAAGCCCCATTTTTGAAAGGGTCTTGAAGCTACCACAATATTCAATGGAAAATACTTGAGTTGTTTCTTCTTGGAGAATTTATGGCACTTGACACAAGCCCTGATTTTTGCACAGACAATGGTAAAAAGAGTAGGCCATAAATACCCATCCCTAAGGATCTTATAGGTTGTGGTCCTCCAGAAGTGATGTCCCCCACATAGTTTGTCATAAAAATCAAACATAATTTTTTGGGCTTCTTGTGGGTCTAAACATATTAACAACACACCTAGGGGATATTTCCAATACAAAACCTAAACAATAAGGAAATATCTAATTTCTTTGAGTGTAAGATCTCTTGCCTTTCTTTTTCCCATGCCATATAGAGGCCTTAACTCTTTCAAAAAAATTAAAGTGTCTTTGTACCAAGTACATTCTATCGATGAAGGGTTGTCTTGAGATTTTTTAACAAACAATTTAACTTGATGATTTTCTGAGCAAGTGTTGATAAAGTTAAACCCCAAATATTTACAATTAGACTCATTCAATATCTTGGCTAAACCTTGGCCTTTAACACGTTTGGTGGGATTTATTTCTAGATCAAATTTAAGGATTTTGGCAATCCACTTGCTCTTTCTTCTGTCTATGTCAGGCTGAATGAGAATGTCCTTCATAGAAGCTGAAGGAACATATGCAATGACCTTTGAATGAAAGACATAGATCTTGAAATCTTTGAGGGATTTCACCAAAGCATAGGCCTACTTCCCCATGATGTCATATTTGATCCCTGCATCTCTTAATGCCCTACTGAAAAAGGCAATGGGCTACTCCAACCCTTCAACATTCTTTTGCAATAAAACAGTTGCTACTGTGTCAAATGAGGCAAAGGAAAAAATAAAAAAATCCTTGGAGTAATTAGGACTGATAATCAAAATTGCCTAAGTGAGTGCCTTCTCTATTCGATCCAAAGAATCTCTGGACTCAATATATTTTACTTCATTACCCTTCATGAGCATGGTTGTGACATGCTTCACCAATTCAGCAAAATTTGAAACAAACCTTCTGAAAAAAATATTTTTTCCCAGGAAAGACTGGAATTCCTTCTTGGATATGGAAAATGACAAGGTTTGAATAGCTTCTACTCTGCTTGAATCAATTTTGACCCCCTCATTTGATACTATGTGCCCCAACAATTTCCCCTCCTTCATGGAAAATAGAGACTTTTGGGGATTCAGGGAGAGACCAAATTTTCTGCATTTTAAGAAGACCTTTCTTAGATGGTAACAATGCTCTTTATTGGATCTGGAGAAGACTGTAATTTCATCCAAATAAATCACCATAAATTTATCCTTTTCTCCAATGAAGACGATGTCCATAGTTTGTTGAAAGGTCGCCCCTGCATTCATCAATACAAAGGACATATTAGCGTACATGAATGTACCCCAATGAGTGGTGAAGGTCACCTTCTCTCTATCTTTAGGAAGGGCAAAGATATAATTGTAGCCTGAAAATTCATCAATCATGGAAATCCTAGATGCACATGTCACCCTTTGCAATATGTGTTCCATCTTCGGCAAAGGGTAATTGTCCTTCTTAGATATTTTGTTCAAATTCCTGAAATCAACACAAAGTCTAATTTCTCCATTCTTCTTCCTTACTGGGACCAGGTTGGCTAGCTACTCATAATATCTCAAAGGGACAATGATTTGGGTGTTAAAGAGCTTCTTTACCTCCCTTTCCATAATAGGCAACAACATGGGGTTTATTTGTAGTAATTTCTGCCTAAATGGTTTGGCCTCCTCTTTCAATGGGATACTATGCTCGATGATGCTCGATGATGCTTGAGTCATATGTTTTGATATCTTCATAGGTCCAGGCAAACACATCACCAAATTCTCTTAATAACTCAGCATACTCGGTCCTTTTTTCCCTTGACAGGTTGCTTGACAACTTGATTAATTTTGGATCATCCTCTGTGCCAATAATGCACTCATTCACATCAACTTCTTCATTTGAGGCCTTACCCTTTACTGCCACATTTTTCCTGTCAAATAGTCTTTCCAAAGGAACTAGTCCCCTTGGGATATGATTGTTGGGTAGCTGGACAATATGATGATTAGCAATTTTGTTCAAAAAAACATTAGCATGAGGATTTATTTTAGAATCATTCTCTTGATCAATGTGTAATGCAGAAAATTCCTCGACAGTCTCCAGGAATATTTTGATTTCAAGATCATCCTAAAACACTTTCTAATGCTTGACATTATCAGGGATAGAGGGTCTATATTTTACTTCTACATCATACCTGAGTTTAGGTGGTAAAGGGACTCTGAAATTACTTGCTGACGCAGCCAAAGAATCAACCATAGCATTCTCTTCTCTTGGAACAAATGAGATGTTGAAAGACAAGAAAAAAATGTCAACTAGATCCCAGACTTCATTTCTGTAACTCCTAACCCGAGGGTTTGATAAAATTTTCTGATCTGATGGACAATTAACTCAGCATCCCCAAACACTGATATCTCTTTGATTCCCATGTATTTTTCAGTCCTCAAACCCAAAACAAGAGCTTCATATTCTGCCACATTATTGGTAGTTTCAAATTCTAACTTGTACGACAGAGATATAATTTCTTGAGCAGGAGAAAAAAATACCACCCCAACACCAACACCTTCCCTAGAAGAGGCTCCATCAAAAAACATTTTCCAAACAGAAGTAATCAGAGGATAATCTTCACAAAGAGTAAGGGATTGTTTTCTGATTTCAAGAGGAGGTTCAGGGGCATCGATGGGCTTCAATAAGCTAGATCCCAAATCAGTGTCAAGTGCAAAGATAGGATGATTGGTGGGGTTTGCTTCATCACTAATAATATAGGCCAACTGAGCTTCTCTATACAGTGTTCTATTCTCCCCCCCAAACACAAGAATGGTATCATATGTGAGGTCCATATGAAATGTTCCTCCAAGCCTTTTTATCCAAGATCTTGACAAGATTATGCCAAACTTGGGAGGAACACTAGACACCACAATATCCATGACCACACTTTTCATGGGCAGCTGAAACATGGTCACAACCATATCGTAGATGACCCCAAGGCACTGCTCTCTCCTTGAATAAAAAGAATATAAATCATGATAAGCCTCAGTGATTTCTAATCCAAGTTCTTCCATGACATTTTTGGGAATGAGATTATGAGACACCCCTGAACCTATCAAACAATTATGCAACACTTTATCATGTATGTTCAGTGAGGTATAGAAGGGAGGGGATGAACTGTCTCTATATTCTACCATGGGACCTAAGATGACTGTTGGATTTTCATCTTGCAAATTGATTGAGTCTGTGGGATGATTTGAGGGTTCAGGCAGTAACAACTTCGAGAGGCTCCTTTTGAAATCTTCATGCTTCACCAGTTCTGAAAGGGGTACGGGGATCCTAATTTTTTGAATCTCATTCTCAAAATTAAAAGTGGATGTGGGCTTTGGAACTTATTTCACTTCTGAGACAGGAGTTTTGACCATTGGAGAGGGGTTTTTAATTTTATTACCTTTGTTGCCACCTGCTACATATTTAGTAGGATTTTCTTCTATGGTAGGTCAATCAAGAACATCGGGATTTGATTCTTTCTTTTTGGACCTGAGGTTGTATATGTTTTGGCTGCTGCTGGGCTTGTCCCCCTTGATCAGCTCATTTAATTGGTTGTCCATGAGATATGCCTCGTATGTTGATTGAGTCAAGTTAGGAAAAGAGGATGTGTGTCTCCAAGACAATGGATTTCTGGATCAAGTTCTTCTTCCTCTCCTTCATCATCCATAATAAGATTATTTTGGAGAGGGGTCTGGACTTTCAGATCTTCTCTATCTCTGTTCCTTTGTTCCCTTTGGATAATCTAAGGAGCATTGTTATTAGGCCTCCTGAAGTTGCCTCTATTATCATCATTTTGAGGATTTATGTATGTTTTCTTCCTCTCCAATTCCAATCTCTCCATTCTATCTGAAATTGATTTTAGTAACTTGGTTACATCATCCATTTGAGGGGGAGCAGTAGAGGAACCAGAGGTTGAAGCTTCAGACCTCCCCTTTCCTCTTTCTCTATCATCCTTACCCCTGATTCGGTGATCTTCCAATACATTGGAATCTACTTCGAGGGTTGCATCTTTCATATGATCCAAGGAGGTAGATCTTCTCTCTCTTAATAGGAGGCAGAAGTCAAGGTCAAAATCACTAGAATAGGTAATTTTGGCAGAGGCCTCTACAGGCTTTATCTCAGCAGGGATCTTATTGTACATTTTTTTGAATCTTTTGGAGAAGTCAGAGACAGGCTCTCCCTCTTTCCTTTTAAGGGACCCAAACTCTGTGATATAATACATAAAGTCTTTTTTATCCCCCCATTGTATCAAGAAGACATCATCTAAAGCCTTAATCCCAACAATGGATCTAGGAGCTAGGGCCCTGAACCATTTCCTAGCCTCTCCATCAATGTTATGGAAAAAAATCCTGATCCACACATCTTCATTTACTATGACATAGTTATCAACATAACTATAGAAATTTGCAAGGTTCTCCTTCATAGTAATATCTCCCTCCCCCGTAAACTTAGGAAACTTCTTAAGGAAGTCGTCAGCTGGGAGGGAATTAAGAGGTTGAAGAAAAAAGAGAGGGGCGTATCAGGAAGCTACTATAGCATCCATTCTATTTTCGGGTGGATTAGCTCCTTCCATTGGAGTGTGAACCAGAGGAGAATCGGGATGGGATGGAGTTCGGTCAGGGGAGATTGGAGGTGTGCTTCTGGGAACAAAGGGAAAAAACTAAGGATCTGGAGAAAATACCTCAGGGATTGAGGGAACAGAGGTTTCTCCCTCTGTAAAAGCAACAAATTTAATAGGAGGAGGAGTGGTGAAACTGGGAGAGGGGTAATCAACAGGAAAACTCCCAAAATTTAAACTTCTAGAAGCTCTAGCAGATGGTGTGATAGGAAAATGAGAAACAACTACTAGAGTTGCTATAGGAGAGTAATGAAAGTTACCAGAATCACCTGGTTCAACAGTAGAAGTACCCTCTTGAAGGGTCTTTGTCTTCTGATAATTTTCTCTAGATCAACCTCAGGTGTCACTAAAGGAAGTTGTGGAGTAGACCTCATGTGTCTACCTCTGGAAGCCACAACTGGAACAATGGAGTCGCCAGGTGCACAGTTTCAATATTCAATGTACTGAGTTCTAATGCACCTTCAGAACTAGTAAGCTTTGTCATTCAATCCCAGGGAAAATCTTCAATTCGTCCCCGACAGCAGCGCCAAAAATGTTAGCACTAGAAGTCACCTCTAGATTGAAACAGAGGTAAGCTTAGTACCCATCAATTTTTATGTTACAATGAATAAATTTAAGGGGAGTCTAATGGATGCAAAATCATAATAGTATCTCTTTAACTTTGAAAACTGGGTTGATATGCATAAGCATATGAGGTCTTGATCTAACTTCAGTCAGTAAATTCTAGTAAGAGTGAGTAGGGGGAAGAACTTGAGGCAAAAATGTAAAGGACTTCTATGGACATTCGGTCCTCCAGTAGCCTAAGGAGGAAAATCTTCGAATACAAGATCCTCTTGAGTCCAAAGTTTCATAAAACTAAAGATGTTGTAACAACACTGTAATAAAACATACATCACAACATGATTACAACAACTCGACTGGATCATCCATGCTCGAGCCTTCAATATTAGAGGAAAAATAGGAGAAAAAGAAGGTTGATTGTCATTAAACAAGAAGCCTCAAAATTCAATACATATCCAGAGAACTAGAGACTTTACTAAAAATCTACATACGGGAGCTTAGCTCAACCATCGACCTTTACAAAATATCAAAACCAAGTATTTATACTCAGAACAACTTGCCACCATCAGGAGTGTGACCTGTCTACTGCAATCAAAGCTTTGCGTCTGCATATCTTATGTCAGTCTACACTTGCATTCCTCTGTCAGACATGATCTCAGATCAGTATGGGATTTGCAGGAGAATTCGTTGATAGGGGAACTTTGGGCTGGCAATCTACCTCCATGTCCAGCTCTTCCATGCTCTCCATTTATGGGGTGAGATGAAGTTTCAACCACCTTCCTCATTTTCATTAACTACTTTCATCGGGATCGGGATGAGGCCTGAAACCCATGAATTCTCTAGGTAGTGCTTACAACTCCTCTGAGTCAATCATGGTGCCTCAAGGCCATGCATATCTTCCTCTGTGAACAATACAAATGCTTTCGGCCTTGGTGCATCTTCTATCCATCGCTTCATGCAACCTCGGGCCATGACCCGGGGCTCCTATGCGAAATTTTGGTATTTCACATTTTGGGAGTCTTCACTCCACTTGATTCCAAATATCCCAATGCTTGAATCTGTGAAATAGTCCATCCATATCAATGGTCAAATTTTCTTTGAATTTAATGGTCAGTATGCTTGCTCGACAACCTCATCCACTCGCTGCTCAATAGGCGCTTACCCTTCTTTATGCCCATGCTTCCCATATAACCATGGGTTGTGATCGTGATCCCAACTCCTGGGCTCTTCACGAATCTATGTCGTGCTCCATGCTAGAACCTCTGAGTCTCAAAATCGCGATTTCTCAGATCAGGTGCCACACGCCCCTTTGAATCGGATGACCTAGATGAATATCGATATTTTGGGACTTCGGGTCTTCAGAATTTCAGGACTCGGTAAATCTGTGCATCCCTCACTTCAGCTTTCCCGAAATGACATTCTCCATGATTCGAATCTGGTACCATGTGCCCTGATGGATCGGATGACTCTTTCTGATTTCAGATTTCGGGGGTTCAGATCCTTTACAAATAACTTCAACAACGTTCTAAACTCTTGATTCCCACACTTATTATTCATCGTCAATCTTTGAGATTTGACATGAAAATTCCTTCACCAAACTAAACTTGCTCGCTCACTTGATTTGAGTCCATATCATACCACTCTAAGTGTTTCACTTTGAACTTATGGTTTTGGCCTCTTTAAACAAATACTTGGACGACTGGCTAAAGGCTTGGGAAGGTAAAAATATTAGTGACATAGGTAGAGAGGGTAGTGATTAACCCCGAGAAAACAAAATATTGGGGCTGAGACTTCTGAGGAAGGATTTACACAAAACAAAATGTCACTCAAACGTTCAAGGACAAACATAGGGAAAACACAAGATGAAAGGGGGAAAAACCTAAAGCTTGGTCGGAAAAAAGGAGAAAATCAAGGGAAAACCACAAACTTAGTTAGAAACTACAATCCCAAAAGACTTTGACAAGTTTGTGTGATAACAATTGGGTGGCCACAAATATCCACCTGGATCATTCCTCCCCCTTTAGGAGGAAATGGTCTCCATTGCGTTGAGTTCCCCCATTAGGTGAGGAAACTTCTGTTGAATTGGGCCATGGGTGAGCCACTTGCCCTTGTGTACGAGTTGCCCTACCTTGACAACCCAATAAAGCTAGATCCTCTATTGGAAAGTTCCCTTAACCTATGTTTCCACTATCTTATCAGTGAATGGTTATTCCATGTAGTCAGGGTTGAGATTTGTTGGTGTCAACTTTTATGTGATCTCTGAGGTGTCCAATAACAGTGGAAAATATGGTCGAAGGAGGTCCAGATTGAACACTAGGTGCAAGCCAAGGAAGGGTGGAGTGTTGAGATCAAAATCATTTCTACCCACATCCTTGGTGATAGTGTAAGACCCATAGATAAGTGGGAGGAGCTTTCGATGGGGCCCTATAAGTAACTCTTTCTACAAGTGTAACCAGACCTTGTCTCCCACCTAAAACTAGTGCGGTACCCGATGTTGATCATGGCATTGCTTATACTTAGCATTGGATTTCTGAAAAATCACATGGTTCTATTGGTTTATGTGCTAAACCCACTCAATGAATCTGGAAGATTTTTCGACCTCAGACTAAACATGGGAATATTCTACATGTGTAGTTGCAAGAGGTAGTGAAACATCAATGGGACCCAAGGGTTGGAATCCCAGCCCCACCTAAAATGGAATATGACCAGTAGAGCTATGGAGAGCCTTATTGTAGTTTTGATGAACATAGGGAAGACTTTCATCCCATGTACATGGATGCTTAGAGTTGTACAAGCGTAGGATGTGCACAATCATCTGATTAACGACCTTTGTCTGGTCATCGGTTTGCAGGTAGAAAGTAGTGTATTTAGTGAGCTTGGTGTCCAACAGTGACCAGATACTTGACCAAAATGTGTTGAAGAACCTATTGTATCGATTTGAGGTGATGGTCTGTGTTATCCCAAAATGGACTCACACCCATTCAAAGAAGAGCTTGGACGTATCTTACGCTATGATTCTCTTCTTGCAAGATGTGATAAAGGCCATCTTCAAAAACCGATCACCCACCACAAATACACAATCATTTCCATGCTTGGTCGATGGAAGGCCAGACATATAATCCATCGATATGAATTCCCAAGGCCTCTCGAGAATAGGAATATGGTTTTATAAGACTTGATTCTTGATGGTTGTCTTGGAAATGACACAGGCAGTGCAAGATATGATATACTTGGTGACATATTGTTGAAGTTTCATCCAATAAAAATGTTTATGTAGAATAACCATAGTTTTATCCATGTCAAAATGTCTTTCCATCTGAATGTAGTGAGCCTCCAAAATCATCTTTGCACGCTCACTTGTGGGAACACAGAGGTGGCCCAGATGGCATAACAATCCATCCTGGATGTGAAAAACGGTGACATTCTCTCATGTACCCAAGAGCTGATACGTGGTGGAAAAGTTAGGGTCGCACTGATAAAGTTGGAGCCACTTGGATGCCTCATGCCCACAAGAATGGAGCATTGTGGTGAGTGCAATAATGGGAGGGAGACGAAGGCAGTCAACAAAACAATTTTTTCTCCATGTTTTATACTTGATGTTGGGATGTAACTGTTGTAGGTATGTGGACCACTTTTGATGGCGGTGGTTTTGCAACTTATTCTTTGTCTGTATGAACTATAGAGGCTTGTGATTAGTGTGGATGATTGTCTCCTTTCCCAGAATGTAATGTTTCCATTTACGACGGGATTACACAATGGAATACATTTCTTTTTTCATAGGTGGGGTATTTCCAGATAGTATATGAGAGTATCTCACTATGGTATGCTATTGGATGACCATGTTGAGTGAGGACTGCACCTACAACATAGTCGGAGGCATCAGTCTCAATATCGAACTATTATTGTAGATCGGGTAAGGAGAGTACTGGAGCTGAGCACAAGTGATGCTTTAGATCATCAAATGCCTATTTTTGTGTCTTCCCCCATGCAAAATTTTCCTTTCCACTTGCCTTGGTTACTTGGTTGAGGGATCGTGCAATATGGGAGAATCCCAACACAAACCTTCGGTAGAAGTTGGCAAGTCCAAAGAAGCTTTGAAGCTCGATTATTGTGGTCGGGGTTGGCCAGTCATGAATGACTTGGATCTTAGCTGGATCCACATGTATCCAATTCTCATCAACAATGTATCCCAAGTATTGGACCCTATTCATGCCAAAGGATCATTTTTCCAAGTTGGCATATAGCTCGTGTTGCTGCAAAGTGCCCAAAACCTATTGAATATGCTACATATGCTCCTCCAAAGTTTTGTTGAAGATGAGGATGTCATCCATATCTACCACCAAAAACGAGTTGGTGAAGGGTCTCAATACATCATCCATCAATCTCATGAAATTTGTTGGTGAATTTGTTAATCCAAAGGGCATGACCGACCATTCGAAGAGACCTTCTTTAGATTTGAAAGATGTCTTCCATACATCATTTGGTTCGATGGGAACCTGGTGGTAGCCAAACTTTGGGTCAATATTGTTCAAGAACTTTCCCCCCTTGAGTTGGTCAAGAAGGCCATCAATTTAGGGAATTGGGTATCAGTTCCTAACTATGATTTTGTTTAATGCTCTGTAATCAATGTAGAGTCACCATGTCCTGTATTTCTTCTGCACCATCACAATTGGGCTCCCGCAAGGGGAGGATCTAGGTCAGATGTGCCCCTTTTGAGGTAACTCTTTAATCTAGCACTTGATTTCATTATTTTTCATCAGTGAGCGATAATAGACTGGTCCATTAGATAGAAGTTCATCGAGGTTTAGATCAATTGGATGCTTGACTTGGAAGTGTGTCGGTACCCTGGTTGGTGAGGAGGAGATGTCTCTATACTATTCCATGATCCCATCCAATTTCTTCTAATACAAATAGAGGTTATATGTATAGGTCATATATGTGGAAATGAACTTCCTCTTACTACGAGCACAGATCACAAAGAAGACGAAATTCTCGGTCAGTGAAATGACCTTACTGCATTGCTTAGCAGAGATTAAAGAAATAGCGGTAGGAGGGACTACCTATGTTATCTTGTACAATTGTCTACCCAAAGTAATAACAACATTTCAAGGTCTAGACTCATACACAAGATGTCTCTTCCAAAAATATGGTTGGCCTAAAATAACATCACAAACTTCATGGGGATAAATATCACACAATACCTTGTCTTTGAAGGGCTTGATGTTGTAGGGAAGACAACATGATTTGTTAACACATGGATATCATCCTTGGTGAATCTAGACAATGATGTAGGGTTGCAAGTGCAGTGTAATTGACAGGTCCAGACGCTTGATGACCTCTATTGAAATCAAGTTCTTCTTACTGCTACTATCAACAATGAAATGCAATAGAGTCCCCTTTACCTGCATCTGTGAGTGAAAGAGGCATTCCCCTTCCTCTGGTTCTTCTGGTTCTCTTGGTTGGACTTTGGTGGTAGCAATAGTGGAATTGGGTTTGACATTGATGATCCATTTCCCACTTTTTGTATTTAATTTTAAGTTAGAATCTACCTCCAACTCGGACACCAGTGACTTCTTGCAACGACATTCTTCGATGTTGTGCCAAGGGATTTTATGGTATTCACACAATTTTCTTGTGTCCTTCGACTTTTCATTACCCTTCTTGGGTTGCGGATTGTATTGGTTGTCCTAAGAGAAACCATATTTGATCTATCCCTTGTTTTGTGGGTTGGACCGCCTTTTCCCTGCTTCAACTGTGAGGAGTTTGGAGATCCAAACTCTCACCTCTTCTGCTTAAATTTCTGCTCAATCTTGATAGTATATCTATAAGCCGCACCTAATGATGCGATGTCTACAAACTCCATTTATGTTTGAATGTATCAATGAAAATAGACAATATATTTCATCACCATATGTCGTTTATATTCTTTGATACCCAATTTGGTGCATAGGGTATGGAAAATATTGGTGAAATATGGTATTGTCTTGTCCCTTTCCCGACACAGCGTGGTCAATATTGTGTACTAGTCCTCGTAGATTCCAACATGGTATTATTGTTATTTAATGGCATCCCTCAAGGAATACCATGTGAGTGCGACCACAAATATTGTATATTCCTCTATGGCCCTTTTCTTAGAGTAAGTACCCCACTATTCCTTAACATGGGGGATGCCCTTGAGGAGTAAAAAATAAATATTTTCCCTATCAAAAAAATTGAGGACCAAAAAATACCTTTCGAGAAGATTCAACCATTTATCTAGAGTATCCACATCTATCTGTCCTTCAAATAATGGAATATGAAAATTTACTTTTACCTTGAATGGAGTTGCATGGTCGCTCGATGAAGATGTGTCTCTTGTGGGTATCCGTTGAAAGATCTATGCAAATTTATCCATCATTCCATTCCTTTTTTGTGCAAGGGATTCCTCGAGCAACATTTTAAAAGGATCACCTGCTCCATCATCTTTCTTCTCATCCCCCATGGTTTTTTTTCAGGCTCAGCATGGTCGATCTTGCAAAGGCTTGACTAGTTCAAGTCCCAACTTCTTGTACCTAGATCTTGTCGGGGACATGCACAAAGAAAAATAAATGAAGAGAATATCGTTATGATACCACTGATCCAAATTTATGAATGGAACGAAAGGAATAACATACTTAATACAATAACACAAATATATGGAGAACAACAACACATATCCAGTGAACAATAACTTCTATTGAATAAATAAAATAGGCTAAAACTGTAAAAATGAAAAAATGAAAACAACTCGTTCACATGGTGGTAGTTATCTATGAGAATAGATGTGGCTGCTACACACATCCATCTGATAGGAATGATTACAATGAGGTTCCATAGGCATTTTTAACATTACTCATGAATGCCAAAACCCTAAAAATCCAACAACCTAATCCTAGGAGATGAGACGCCAAAAGTTACGTGGGCATCGATGGGTAAGTTGGTACTGCAACTTCCCGGGGTCGTAAATTTTGCATACGACCTCCATTTTAGGCACGTGTTGGTTACTCTCCTCTATTCTACTCTGAGATTCTTATTGACCTAGGTTTCATGTCTTTCGGGTTTCCAACAAAGCCTCTAAAACTATCGACCCTCCTAGAAAACCAAAAGGCAACACAACACAAAGAATGTGTCGCCCAGTCTCACCCAAGATAGATTTAATGGGTGGCTGTAAGACTCAAGTGTTTACAGCCTAGGATTAAGTATGAGATATGAGATCTGTATTCAAATACATTTACTATAACTTGTGATTCTAACCTACTATTATTCATGACTGTGCATTACCTTCAACAACTTATTTCCTTAATAATCGCAACCTTATTTCATAGCAACATAATAACCCATTCATTCATTAAGAACAATATTTAACTACTCAAAAGAGGATAAAGATATGCATGCATTCATCACATTACATAGATATTACTGTGGTTCACCCCATCCTGGGATACATCCATAAAGATTTGTCTCTTGGATCTTTTATTATGATAGCTCTAATCTACAATGCCACGCACTTACAATTCTCCTAAGATGGGTAAGATCTATATGAGGCTAACTAGACTGGATCAGGCTCCTTAGGATGCGATCTAATCCTCAATATATACCTTCTCTCCCCTGATCTTATCTCAACATATTATAAAATAGTTCATACAAAAACATTACATATCACATCAACTCATACATATCTACGATAATGCAAAGCCAACTAATAACTAAATCGAAACAACTATAAATTCCCTCAAAAAATACAAAACTCGTCCACAATACCTCAGTATCGGTATTTATACATCTTTGTCTCTTCATCCATTACAATTAATTACCAAAAAGATAACCCTACTGAAGTTAGGTCTTCCTCCCATATGCACGTATTTTTCCTCCATCCAGCTGTCGCTTTCCTTGTGCACATTTTCTTGCATTCGTGCATGTTGTGTTTCCTTCCAATTGTTGCTTCACTTTATGCACACTTTATTTCCCCATGATCATCCTTCTTTCCACTTCGGCCTGCTGCCAACATGCCCCAAACACTAACATGTGGATCATCCCGAGCCACCTAATCCTTCTGAGCTTCCTCGATCTCCTTGGTGATTGTCTGTAACTTTTCCTTGAGCTCTTCTGCTTGTTTCAGAACCTGCCTGGTCTTCTCCTTGATTGTGTCCACTACCTATACTGCCACTTTGTCACTCATCAATCCTGCACATTATTCTTGGGTATGTGCTATATGTTTCTTATATTCCTCTGCCTTTGCCAGTACTTCTGCTACCTACTCCTGTAATGGCTCCATTTGAGCCTAGCACTCCTTTTTTTGCGTTTTCGTAGTGATGAGTTCTTCCTGCAGCTTCTTCATCTCCTGTGTCCCTTTGAATCATTATGGGATTGGTGTTGTCTTCTTCTTTTGCTTGATCTCTTGGATTGTTGCATTGATCCTTTCCTCTTCCTTTTCCCACCATTGGACCTTCAGATTCTCCTCCAACCTGGTCCAAAGTTGTGCTACTTTGTCGAACAAGTCAACAGTTGTTTTGACCTACTTCTCTATCTCCTACAGCTGCACTATTGCTTCCCGCTTCCTTATCTCCTTCACTACTGGTGGCATGGTTGGTATGATATGCTCTTGGATATTCTCAATATCCTTCTAGTATTGTTCGATTTCTTGCACAATCTGATCAATCTTTTCTTCTACTACAAGTTTATTCCCCTGCGCGGCGTTTGGAAGCTTCTCAAAAATTCCTCCTACTCTTCATTCCAATTCATTCCTGCATTCTCTTTCCTCCTGAGTTTTGGACTTGTCCTGCTCACAGACTTTTTCCAACGCCTCCTGCTTCTCTGTTGATATCTGTAATTTGACTAAGTCTTTGTGTGCATGATACTGTACCTTGTGGTCGATGCTAACCTGCAAATTTTGTAGTTCCCTAGATGGCATCCGCATCAAGACCAATTGGATGTGGCTTAAATCCTTCAAGGGTTTCTTCCCCACGATTTTATCCATGCACAACATACTAGGTGTGATGTAGAATATTGCATTTAAGTGTGGTAATGAGTGGAATCGATCTCATTCTTCTACCTCCACTCTTTCCTCGGTATGTGGTGTTGATGGTTCTATGCCTCTGTTGTTGCTTGCTATATATACTTCCCCTAATTTCTTAAGGAACTGCCCCATTTCTGCCAACTCTTTTTGAAGTTTGTCCCTGTGATGTGTTTCATGGTCAAATTCCTCAGATAGGAAATCCTGGACCATTCAGACTATCATCTCTGCCTCATCATCTGTAGTCGTATATTATGGATGGAGTCTTTGTGCCTTCAGTTTCTTGGCCGATCTTCTAGTCTTCATTGTTGGTATCTTGCTTCCCCCTGTTTCCTAGGAATTGGGACTTGTTGTGGTCTCTTGCGTGGCCTCAGCTTTCTTTTGCTTCTCTTTGGTCAGATGTGTATTCCCCTTTCCCCCTTTTGGGTTCTCGTTTTCTTTGGCCCCTCATTTTCCCGTGCTGTCTTGCCTTGGCCCATTCTTGGTTTCTTGGGAAGTTGGATTTCTAGAGGCTACGTTTCTCCCTGCTCTGCCTCTTCCTCTATTGTTCTTTCTGACACTTCCTGGGTAATGGATAGAATCCTCCATTCCTTGGGACATTTTTTGATGACCATGTCAATGTCACCCTCTGTGATGAAGTAGATCATCTGTAGCCATTATTTCTCTGGATCATTCCTTGCTTGGATCCACATTGTTTGTCATGTGGCCTAGAATTTGGTGATGTCGGCATATCGCGCAACAAATTCTGGTGTAATTCTCCACATCTTGGAGATGGATTCTTATAGGTCGCATAGGTATCCCTCAAAAATGGATCCGTTCACATTCTTTTTCCTCGAGTCTCACCTAGCTCTATATTATCCACAATTTTGGTCATCGTGATGATGTTGTGATAATGTTATGATGATGGAAAATCAAGCTCTTCACTAAGAATACTTTCCTGAGAAAAGTTACACTTATCTGTTTCCAGAAATCATATTTTTCAAGAAGTTCGCAGGCTACCTATATACTTGCCTGTGAGAATGCCTCATTCTCGTGGGCTGCATTAAGCTGGAGTGTGAGGGGTTCGCAATGTACCTAATTCCAGGGTGCGAACATCTTCTTAAAGAGGAAAAAGATAAAGTTATCGAACCTTCTAGAAGGGAATCTTCGAGAAGAATAAGTTGTCTAACGAATGGTTATCTAAGAGCTGGCATTCCAGATATCTTGGGATCATTTCCTATCCAAGTAACTAATCTAT
>ML779484.1:950610-962814 GCA_009831015.1 Picea engelmannii | reverse complement strand
TCTTCTTAAAGAGGAAAAAGATAAAGTTATCGAACCTTCTAGAAGGGAATCTTCGAGAAGAATAAGTTGTCTAACGAATGGTTATCTAAGAGCTGGCATTCCAGATATCTTGGGATCATTTCCTATCCAAGTAACTAATCTATCTTCTCCTATATATTGAGGAGATTGCTCATGGAAAGGGTTAAGAAAACAAGAAGCAAGCTAGCAAGAGATTGATTGGAGATTTATTGAAAGCCTGTGTGAAGGACTGATGCTACAGCAGCTAGAGACAATAGCAAGGTCATCAAAAGTAGTTGATTTTCTTCATACATGAGCAAGTGTGTGTGTCAGAGCTAGGAGCCATCGAAAGGAGACCTACGAAATCAAGGCTCAGGTTGTAATCTTCACTTTCAATTAATGAAATACAGTAATATGTCCCTTTCCCATAAAGATGATGTCACTTTATTACATAATTCCTTGATCATATGTATAGATTAGCTATTGAATATATTAATCTGCCTTTACCCCGATTGGTTTGTGTTGTTGTGATTTGAACGACGCAAGAGCATTGGAGCAAAGCTTGGAACAACAGAGACCAAAGGAAAGCGTTCATAAGGTATGCCCATGATCCTTATCTCTTAGTTCATTCAATAGGCTAGATCTAGGGAAAGTGTATTGTTCTGTCATGATTTGTTCTAGATCCAGGTGGATCTAGGGAGATCGGTTCGTGTCCGCACTTACGGATTTATCCTGAAACAAAATTGGCGACTCCACTAGGGAACTATCCCTTTTTTCTTTATGGTTTTTTGAATTTCCTATGGCCATTTGCTCTATTTTCAGTTTTCTCCTGTTTTGTCAGTGTCTGAGTCCTCAGGATACCCTGAGAGACCTTCTCGGTCTATAAGCCAGCTTGAATTTTTCTTGCATTTTCAAACATTTTATTATCTTCAAAAGTTCCCGCACTGTGTCCATTGACAGCCTGCGAGAACCAGTCAAGTTCGCACCCTGCATATAGGGTCTAGTGCGAACACCCCGCACTTTGCTTCAAAGTGGCCTGCGAGAACACTATCTTCTCGCACTGTATTATACTGCCTCCCTGCGAGCAAGATTATGAAAATTTTGGAAATTGAGTTTTGACTTTTTCAATTGCTCAGAACAGTTGAATTGTGTCTTTTTGGCTTATTGGGTCATTGCCTTATACATCTCTTGTTGTAGTTTGCTTAGTAGAACATATTTAGGGTTTCTAGCTCTTTCTTTCCTTTGGTAGCTTGACTTTCGTTTCTTGGCTCTGTTTGGCATTTTCTTTCTCTCTAATTTCTGGAGTTGAGTCTGTCTGATTGACTGAGAACCAGTGATTGGTAGAGAGTCAAGTACTTGGTTTTTTCTCTTTTGCTTGGTGGTTCGAAAGAACATTTTGCATTTTTCATTGGGAAGACTCATTCGTTTGTTTTTGTTCTTACTTTCATTGAAAGTGTTGGTTGGGTTGTTATTTTTGTTTCTTTACGATTTGATTTTATTTTCTCCTTAATCAGAGTTCTTCTTGGAAAGTGAACAATAGTTTTCTTTCAAGTTTTGTTTTTGCTTTTTCAAAGACATTGAAAATCAAATTTTAGAAGCTTATTGAAGTATTTGAAAAAGACATATAGAGATTGTTCATTGATAAATGATTGTTTTCTTTGGCATCTGAAAGGAAATTGTGCATTGCATTTAAGTATTTGAGTTGATTTGGAAAATTCTCTCTCTCTCCCATAGCTAGGATTCATGGAATGAAAAGAATCATATTTCATTATCATCCTTGCATTATTCGGGTCAGAGTTACACATCATGAGTTTCACTTCCATTACCTTTGAGTAATCAACAGCTCTTAAAAACATTGCGTAATCTTAAAATTGATCTGGTAACTCTTTTCTAGGGCTCTTTACACCAACATATTAGCTAGGCTAGCGCTTTGGAGTAGGAAGAGAGACACACTCTCCAAAAGCTCAAAAACACACAATAGAATCTTGAGTTAGGGAGTGTTAAATTCCATTTGCAGCATATCGTCCTGAGACGCCCTTCTAACACAAGGGTCAAGCACTAGGTCGCATTGGTGTTGGCAGAGTTACTAACCCTGCTTTGTTGACATCGGTGTAGAGATTGCACGTATTACGGGGATCAATCCGAGGTATACCCACAATTATGAGTGGAAGCCTTTGAGATTGGTTTCGGGCTCGATACCCTGCCCTTGTGTGTGGATCGGACTGACGACTGTCCCCCCAGGCTATACTATTGTTTGTGGTGACCTTAGTGGCTTATCTCTCTAGGTTCTTACCCAAGGTGACTGTGAAGGGGAAAGTCTTCATGGTACCTGGAATCGACGTTGATCAAACTCACTCGGGCTCCTTGGAGGGTATACCCATGATTATGTGTGGGAGCTTGCACCAGGGTGTAAGTCTGTTAAGCAGGTCGTCAACGTAACTTTTCCACCTTGGCCCCACCC
This sequence comes from Picea engelmannii, assembly GCA_009831015.1. Lineage (NCBI taxonomy): Eukaryota > Viridiplantae > Streptophyta > Pinopsida > Pinales > Pinaceae > Picea > Picea engelmannii. Next base: position 960,356 of record ML779484.1, on the reverse strand, counting down.
CTTCTCGTCTCGTTGTTGCGACGTTGGATTTCATCACCAAATAGTGGCTTTGAAATTAGAAGGTATTGTTTGCTTGGTGATTGCTTCCTAGATTTTGTTGGCTAGTGAATGTTGTTCATTTCTCGAAGTTGACCTTAGGAATTTTCTCGCGGAACTTGTCACTTGTTTACAATTTCTCCCCCGCGGCGTTCTCATAGAATGTAAGGATTATCTCCAGAACATCTGGACGATCCTCAACCTACTGGTACACCTGAGGGTTCACCCCATCAGACTGAAGTCCCTTTGGTTACTTCACCACAAGGGGAAACCAGTGAAGTTCCAGTTGTCACCACACCACAAGTCGAATGAACTAACTCTCTCGACGATTTTCGAGTTACCAATACTATAGAGGACTATCGCGTTCATCGTGGTGAATGACCTGTTGGACGAGTAAATCCTTCTGGAGAAACCGTTGTTACTTCTTCTGAGTCAACTGTTGGGCCTTCTCACGGTGTAGTAGGCCAAGATCCTTTTTGGTCGGTTGATCTCCGACGAGTTCTTTTTGGTACGGAGTCACCCCCTGTCTATGCAATCAACCCTCCCGTGACTTCTGAGACAGAAACTGCACCCGAGACTACTACTTATCGTTTTGTTCTTCCTCTCGAAATGGCCCATCTCGCGAATACTACGAGTGTCCAAACTGAGGTTAATGCAACTACTCTTCCTCCTATCAATACCCAGAGAATTCCTGATGCCATCCCGACACTACCACCCGATTACCATGCATTGAATGCTCTGTTGAATCCTCCCAATCCAACACCTCTGCAAACCCCAGCCGGTTCTCTAGGTGGTCCTCCTTTTCATGGGTATGAGGTTCCTCATTTTATTCTGACACTCCCACCTTTTCCTTATGGTAATCCTAATCCTACTGGCACCATTCCGACTGTTGCACCTAACCCACAAATTCCTGTTGCTGGACAGGGTGGTACGATTCCTTTTCCTTTTCCCGAACACACCACAGTTACTACGCAACCTACGGTTGGCACACAACTTCCGGGTGGAACTGTACCCACAGTAGGGGGACCAACCTCCCCTTTTGGACAAAATATACCTCCTGAATTGGCCCAGTATTGGACTCAAATTCTACAGAACTTTCCTCAGAATGCTGGGGGGCAACAAGCTGTCCCTACTGTTTGGGTCAGACTACTCAACCCCAGGTCCCTACTCAAACTCAAGGTTACAATCCTTGGGGTTACTATCCTATCCGTCCACCACAGAGTCAGCCAGGGCCTTCCCTTTATGGACAGTCTGATTACGCTCCTACTGGTTTGCCGATGAGGTTTCCACCCCAAAGCCATCAGTACCCGCAAGTAAACTGACGGTTTCCTTTCCTCGCTACTTTGGATTTGCCAGATTTGTCTAGGATTCTAAATGATCATATTTGTCACTCTCCCCAATGGCCTGCTATCCCTGCTAAACTTCCATCGGACATTTCGAAATTCGATGGAAAGTTGGGGAGAGGACCCAAATAATCATGTCATGAATTTTCATTTATGGTGTTCGTCCAACTCTCTGATGGATGACTCTATTCGTCTACGTCTTTTTCAAAGAACTCTTACTGGTTCCACTGCGAAGTGGTACATTGAATTGCCACGAGGTTTCTTCTCCGATTTTAATACCCTGGCTATGGATTTTCTTACGCATTACCAGTTACCGATCCGTTATGATATCGGGACTGAGATTTTAACTTCTTTTAAACAATATAAAGGCACTCATATCTCGGATCATATACATGAGTGGAGACGATGACGACGTCTCATCAAACTTGAGCTCCCTGATCAGTTACTGGCAGAATGGTTCACGAAATCCTTTGTGAACGAGATTGGTAAGGAAATCGCCATGGGTGGCATTGTTATGGAGGAGCAGGCTATAAGTCGTGCCCAATATCTTGATCTCGTTTATTCACAAATGGGAAAATTGTACGATTTGCTACCTGACCTACCCCGTCCTGGTACTTCCAGCGCTTCAACTACCCCAACTGCCTCGCATGCAGCTAATGGTGTGATTGGTTCTACTCATACCCACTCACATTTTGTTTCAACTAAAACCCCTAAATCCAATTATTCTAATGTTCAGAATGCTCCGTCTCCTGCTCCTCCCACCGGTAAAACCTCTGAAGTGAACGTTGTTCAATCTACACCTACCGGTAAGAATAAATCCAAGAAAGGGAGAGGCAAGAATAAGGAGAGTAAAAATAATAATCCAAATGAACAAACCAAAACCCCGCCTGCTGACGATCGGGATAAACGTAAGCCTCGCTACCCTTGCCTTATCTGTGGTGACGATCACTACACGAAGGATTGTCCTAGACGTGCTGAAGTTAATAAGTTTCTTCAAGGAACGCCCAAACCCTCTACGTCGGCAGTCTTGTCCCAACCCTTCCCGTCTCAGCAACAGGCCTCTTTGGTCATTCATGACCAACCATCTACGTCTACCACATCATATGTTTTGATGTACACCAGTGATTCTAAGAACAATGACGTTGCCATCGCAACTAGAGCCAAAGACTATTCTCCTTCTAAGGAGAAGGTTGACGATTCACCTCCTGATTTGGTACAACTCTCTCCGCCAAATCCACCTACGAACGGTCCTCTTCATCTCGAAAGGACGATCCTTGATACAGTCCTACGACCCCCAAAAGGTGTCGTTAAGAAGTCAACATTTAATCCTCATGCTCATGCGGCCCAGAACTATAGCATTGTCAAAGATCTGGCCCAAGCACCTTCAGCGATGTCTGCCCTTGAAGTCCTTCAGTCTTGTCCTACGCAACGAAGGACTCTGTTGAAATCCATAGGTGGAATTGATCCTACAGATTCGAATTTGATAGTCTTTGACTTGGACGACCATGTTCCAAGGTTACCCCCACAGCTTGCTTTTCATATACAAGTTATTGTCTCCGACAAGAGCATCTGCCGAACTGTTGTTGATGAGGGTGCCTCTACGTGTGTAATGTCTTTTACTTGTTGGAAAGCCATTGGATCTCCTCCATTAATGGAATCACAAAATACTTTGAAATCCTTCATTGGCTCGGGTTTTAAGCCTTATGGTGTTCTTCCATCGTTTCCAGTTACTCTCGAAGGTAAGACGGTCCAAGTTGAAGTGGAAGTTTTCGATGCTCCCTTAGATTATAATATTCTTCTTGGTCGTAGCTGGGTAGATTCCATGCACGCTGTTGTGTCAACACTTTTCCGGGTCTTATGATTTCCTCACCAGGGAAAATTGGTTACAGTTGATCAACTTGCCTTCTTTAATTCTGACACTCGCACTGGAAATGTGTCGCTTATAGCCAAAACCCCACCGGGTTACGAGAATGTTGGCGTCGGTCTCTTGAAAGATTCTTCGTTAATGGGTACTTTTCCCATACCGCCACCACCTGATATTCTACGCCCATCAGTTGCTTTGATTAATATGATCTCCGCCGTGCCTCATGAGATTCCAGTGTCTTTTGACCCTTGGATAGTCCCTGACCCTGGAGATCATCCTCGTTTCGGCGACGTCATGCAGTTAAGTCCGGTTGAGTCTACTTATCATGCGATTCAATCGACAACACCTTCTACACCTTCTCTTGAGGAGTTGTCTCCTGATCCTTTCCGTGTCATCTTTCCCACTGACGAGATGATCATGTCCATCATGGACGATACACCTTGGGACGATGGGCATCATCGTTCCATACTGTTTCTAGAACAACATACTCTCGAGAATTACCAGCGGATTTCGACTCCGTCGACCGTTGTTGTCATAACGACCGTTCCCGGATCTACACATGATGTGTTTGTGGAAGGGAACCTCAACAATATTTCTCCCACAATACCCATTGATATTTCAGTTAAACCTGGGATGATTGAAAATGTTCACATTGGAGCTTCCTGTTCTCCAGAGGAAATTGTTACCTATACTGCTTTGTTCAAGGAATTTCGTGATATTTTTTCTTGGAGTTACGAAGAGATGCCAGGTATTGACCCGTCTATCATTGTGCATGAGATCAAAACATACCCTGGAGTTAAACCAGTACGACAGCACCTCCGTCCTGTCCATCCACGTAAAGCGGCAGCCATTAAGCTCGAAGTTAAAAAACTTCTCAAAGCCGGTTTATTTACCCCGTGGCTCTGACAGAATGGGTTTCCAACCCTGTACCGATTGATAAGAAAGGTGGTAGTATACGTGTTTGTGTCGATTATCGGGATATTAACAAAGCCTGTCCGAAGGACAACTTCCGACCCTTTTCGTCGATCAGATCGTCGATGACTGTGCCGGTAGTGAAATCTTTTCCCTCATGGATGGATTTTCCGGCTATAATCAGATTAACATCGCTCCTGAGGACCAACATAAAACCATTTTTATTTGTCCTTGGGGTACTTTCGCCTACAGAAAACTTCCCTTCGGTCTTAAGAACGCCGGTGCAACGTTTCAACGTGCTATGTATTATGCGTTTCACGACATAAAGCATATCGTTCAACCTTATTTGGACGATTTTCCTGCTCATTCTTTACACCCAGTCGATCACCCTAATCATCTCTGAGCAATTTTCGTTCGTTGTTGGTTCTATCGCATTCGTCTAAACCCTCATAAGTGCATCTTTTGCGTAGAGTCCGGCCGTCTCCTCAGTTTCATTGTTTCACGTCAAGGGATCCGAGTAGATCCTATTAAGGTTGAGGCGATTCTCAATCTTCCTCCTCCTTCTTCATTGTGCCAGTTACAAAGTTTGCAGGGGAAAGCAAACTTTCTTCGTTGTTTCATCCTGAATTACGCCGAGATTACTCGTGGTTTCACACGTCTTTTAAAGAAAGATTCAGAGTTTGTTTGGGATAAAGTTGCCAACAACGCTTTCGAAGCTTTAAAGTTGTCCCTCACGAAAGCTCCTCTTCTTTTCCCTCCTGATTATAGTCGGGATTACTTTCTTTATCTAGCTACTTTCGAGTATACTATCGGCATGGTCCTTGTTCAGGAGGATGGTAACCACGATGAACATGTTATATATTACTTGAGTAGAAGTCTATCATCAACGGAAATCAAGTACCAACATGTTGAGAAACTGGCTTTGGTTGTTGTTCAAGCAGTTCAACGTTTTCGTCATTATATTCTCTCCAGAAAAACTACAGTGATTTCACATTGTAACCCCATGCAACATATATTGACATGTCAACTGTTGGGGGGGCAAGTACTCCAAGTGGATTGTCATTCTCCAGGAGTTCGACTTGGAATTCGATCGCGCCACGTCGAAGAAATCCTTGGTTTTTGCTGAGTTAATTTGTGATTTTCCCCACTCTGCCACGGAAAACGTAGCAGTTGATTCGTTACCGGATGAATCACTTTTCCTTATCAGTACCAACGATATTTGGTATGGAGATATCATTATATATCTCCAAACTCAAACTTTTCGGCCTGCTTTGTCCAGTAATGAACGACGTCGTGTCCGTTATCAAGCACGTCATTATATTATCCTCGGCGATACTCTTTACCATCGAGGTATTGACTCTGTCTTTCGGAGTTGTTTGACTTTTGAAGAAGCTGAGAAAGCTTTGAATGACTGCAATTCAGGAGCATGTGGTGGTCATATGTCTGGGTATGCTACTGCCCAGAAAATTTTACGTGCAGGTTACTTTTGGCCTTCCTTATTCAATGACTGCATCACTGCTGTTCAGAAGTGTCATGCCTGCCAGACCTATAATCAGAAGATTCGGTCACATCCTGCTCCCCTTCATCCTCTAGTCTCAGTAGGTCCTTTTGCAAAATGGGGCATTGATTTCATGACATGTCACCCTCACTCGGTCGGGGGGCATGGTTACATTATTGTAGCTGTTGATTATTTCAAAAAGTGGGCCGAGGCGATGCCGACATTCGACAATACTGGGAAGACTGCAACGTTATTTCTTTTCAACCATGTCATCACTCGTTTTGGTGTTCCTCAGGCTATCGTTACCGATCACAGTAGTCATTTTAGGAATTATATGATGTCTGAACTCACAGAGAAGTTGGGCCTTCGTCATGATAGCTCAACACCCTATTATCCACAGGCTAATGGCTAGGTCGAAGCAATCAATAAAGTTCTTATAACGATGATTCGACGGATGATAGGAATCCATAAAACTAGCTGGCACATGATGTTGTTTTCGACATTGTGGGCGTATCGAACATCTGTTAAGTCTACCACGGGATTTACACCTTTTCGTTTAGTTTATGGCATGGAAGCCATTCTGCCGATAGAATGTGAAATACCTTCTTTGAAGCTAGTTGTAGAGCTCTTACCTAACACTTCTGCCAAAGAGGAACGTCTGTTGTATTTGATGCGATTAGACGAGACTTGACGTGATGCTACTCTTGTAATCGAAGCCCAGAAGAAACGTGTTAAGGCACAGTATGACAAGCATGTCAAACCTCGTGTCTTCTCTGAAGGAGATCTTGTTCTTCTGTATGAACAATATAAATATGTTTTAGGAGCTGGGAAATTCGAACCAATGTGGCGTGGGCCTTACATTGTTAGCAAAGTTCTTGAAAAAGGAGCGTATGAGCTGGTGGATTATGATGGTGTACCTTTGAGTGAACCCAGAAATGGGTTGTACTTAAAGAAGTATTATGCATGAGTCATTTGTGCACTAGTACTTGTATTTTATGTATCATACTGCGTGTGTGTTATTTTTAGTTTTGCTTTTGACGTTATCTGGTCTCTGTCCTTACGTGACGTTGTGTTTGATTGTCAGATGTCGGAGTATTCGCTACCTTATATTGGCTTCGCCGACGAAGCTAGCTGTAGTACTCGGAACTTAGCTTCCGCTGCATGGGAAATCTATGCCCTGACAAACGAACTCATATCTCTACGAGGTATATGTATTGGCCGAACAACCAACAATATTGCAGAGTATAGCGTCGTGGTTGAACTATTGGTTGATGTTATCTCTCTTGGAATTCGTCATTTGGTTGTGCGACTTGACTCGCGGCTTGTAGTACTATAGCTCAGTAATGTATATTCTATTCGAAGTCCTACTTTATTAAGGGTATATTTGCGGATTCGCCTCTTGGAACGGTATTTTGATCACATTGAATATCAGCATATTCCTAGACGTCTTAATACATTAACGGATGTTTTAGCTAATTATGTATTGGACCGGCATTTGAACAATTTATAAATCAAAAACATCAAAATGTACACAATGTAAAGTCAATCGGTAGAAGCCGTGTATATATATATAACGATCAAAGTTTTTTTTTACAAAATGGTTGTCTGAAGACCAAAATATCAAAAATTGAAGCTCCTGGCTTCTACAAAATGACATCACTAATGATGTTCATGATAACACACTAATGTCCTAGTGACTCTGCGGAGCAGTCGACCAATAGAGGCAGAGACTCCCACAGTATGACGCTGATCGCGTCGTGGGATCTCCTCCAGAGTCATATCTGGAACGTCGGCCATCAGACCGTCTAAGTTCTTCTCCACTGTCAGATAGTCCTCGACGTACTGTGGAACTACTACTGCTGCCTCTCCTCGACGCTGGACAGGAGAACTGCCAGCAGGTCTATATGCCCCAACGTCTGTGTTATCAATAAAAATTTGGTGTTAGTCTTCAGATAAATCTATAAAACAAAAACATTTAAATATGTTAAAAATACAAAAACATTTAAAAGATAAAAATTGGTGTACTTCTTACCGAGGTCTCCCCACTATGCATCCTTAGGTAGTGAAAGGTTAGGATCACCGCGGAAATCCAAGCCTGCGTATGCATAATCTTCTACCATCAGCACCTGGCCTTGAAGCCAGTCGAAGAAGAGATCGTCATACCTGACGATCGGTTCAGCCACATGTCGGGCCATGAGTTGACACCATCGTAACATCCGTGGATCCCTGGGACCCAAAAAGTACCACTCAGCCTGAAGTCTAAACACAGGGACCCCCTCACAGAAGAAGGACACTAACAGAGATCCATATCCGAACTGTTTTAGATCTCCACGCCTTCATTTGGTCAGTTGTTTCTTGAGACTGCGTAAAACTGCATCAACCCAGTTGAATACCCGGGGCTCAGTACACTCGATGGCATACTAAAAATAGCTTTGCAAAGCCATATGCGGAGCAACACTTCCCTCCATCCGAGCAATGGTAAAGAGAATGGTACAGAGAGTCAAATCAGTCACTCCCCAAATGGCCACTTTCCCTTTCTGTCATTCAGCCTCAGGTACGCAGTACTGGTTGCAATACTCACTCATTTTTAAACCACCCCTTCGGCTACCGGTCAAACTGACATAGGACCCTCGCTTGGATAACCCAGTCAAGAAATAGATGTCCTCGACGTCAGTAGTCAATGTGTGAGCTCCGACATTAAAAACCTGTTGGTCCGGATCCCACATCCGGACTAAGTATTCCAGCAATCAAACTTGGGCTCTCATGCCCGGGATGCGGAAATATTTTAAGAGACCGCAATCTCTTAAGGCAGCAATGGTCAGAGGGTGTTTTTCAACATTTGTGTTATCTTCCTCGTGTTCCCGCTCTTGCCATTCGAGCACCATAATGATGGCTATTAACCTGCATGAGAGACATATGAATATGGTTAATAATCTTAAACATGGAAAAATTCTTTCTTTTGGCTAAACGTTGCATAAATTTTTGAACTTTGCGTTGTTCGTAGGTGGGCTATTGCACGCAATGCGAACTTCTCGCAGGCTGCCTTAGGCCCACCTACGAGAATGAGGCATTCTCGCAGGTCCCGTATGGGCAGCCTGCGAGAATTCCTCTACACGCATAGGGTTTAAAAAAATCAATTTAAAACTTGACTTTTAACCAAAGAAATCATAAATTTGAACCATGAAAAGGTAGAGAATGGAGAGCTTACCAAAATGATCCAGACGGCTTGTGGAATGATCGCCCGAAGCTCCCAGAAATCAACAGTGAAGGTAGAAGGGAAAATGAAGTTTTTTGAACTCAAATGGTAAAAGGGTAAAATGATATGGTAAAATGTGTTATGGATTCATTTTATTTACTTTTTACTATATTAAAAGTGGATTTTTTATGTTTATTCATTATTTAACCCTAATTACTGATATGGGAATGAGTAAAATGACTTGCAGGTAACAAATACGGATGATTATGGACAAAACTTTTACGGTGTGGTGTGATTTTATTTGTTTTCTATGGTTTTGACTTAAAACCTCGAGCGCCTTTTGTCCGTTCTTGCGCTTGTGAAAAACATAAGAACGTGACCGAGCGTTGTTTTATCTCTTTTCCGGGCTCGCTGTGGTTACACGAAAAAGGAACCCCCCTAGAGTTATCTTTAAGCTCTTTTCAGACTCTCTAAACAGGAAAAGATTGTCGAGCAACCTTGCTATTTTCACGCTCGATAAAGTATTTGAAGTATGCGTCATTCTAGCGATAGTTTAACCCTTTTTCGGTCTCGTTGGACTATTGTACGAAAAAGGCACTGAGAGAGTTCTCTTTTAAGTGTTTTTCCAAACTCTATAATCTTGAAAAACCTTCGAGTTTACTATCCCTGGACTCGTTAAACAAACATTGACAGACCCGTGATGGGACCGAACCACTCCTTCCTAGGGTTCGTTAAAAGTACTCCGAGGGACTCGTCCGAAGGATGAGCTTATATCAACAAGCATATGTGATCCTCTTCAAGCTTGCGTAAAAATAAAGAGGTACTTTCCAGAAATGGTGGGGGAAAATTTGGGAAAGGGATATGTTTCATCTTTGTGTTAATTGGCAGTAAGTGTCG
>ML779484.1:888050-919970 GCA_009831015.1 Picea engelmannii | reverse complement strand
AAAAAAAACATAAAAGAATATCTTAAAACTTAAAAAATTTAAAAATTAAAAATAATTAAATAAAATAATAATAATTAAAAATAATTAAATAATTTTTTTTTAAATACAATTAAAAAAATTAATAAAAGCTGTATGTTTTTCTATCAGTTTTGTCTAAATTTTGATTAAAAATTTACATAATCATAATGTTATTATGTTATTAAAAATGTTTGAGAAAACTAAATCTATTTATGTATTCAAAAATACATTTTAAACAATGTAAAATTGTAATTTCACCAACAATTACTTTATAAAATTCCCTTGATAATTAAAAAATAAAAAAATAAAACATTTATACTCAACACTAACCCTAACAAAATAGAAAAGAAGAGGACAATTATGCAAATCGTGCCTCCCTCTCCACACCCTCAAAATGCAAAGTGTTTTGTCAGATCATAAAAATATCAGTATTTTGTCATCATACGAATGTTTGAAATTATGGCCAGCAATTGCGACCCCAGTATTCAGATCACAAGCTTTACCTGGATGGGCATGTTTATGTCCAGAAGCGCGTAACTGCTACCATGCAACTGGGGCGTTGCAGATAAATAAAAGAATTAGAATTAGAGATTTTCAATTAGTCTTGTCAACACTTGGTAGTCGAAGGAAAAAGAAAGAAGATAGGCCCGCCCATCCCCGTCGTTGTCGTTTCCATGATTCAGATACAACGTAACTACCGACCAGTGAGGCCTACATATTTCATCATGTAATTTTGTCATCATGTAATGAATGTAATGGGATGTTTTTTTGGTAATAATTTAAAAAATAGTTTATTACATTAAATTGGTGTATTAGATATTTTTTTTTGACATAAGAGATTTTTCTTCATTATAATTTGATTTGGAAACACTTGCTTTTAATCATTAAATTCACCAACTTGTTATTAATTTTTATTTTTATTTTAAAATTAATAATTCTAATTTATATTTTAAAATTAATAAAGTTTTTAATATTTTAATAAAATTTTAAATTATTTTTATTTTAAAATTGTTATACATATAGAATAATTTATAATAAATATATTTAAATTAAAAATATTAATTTCAAACACAATTCCATTTATAACTCTTTTAAAAAACAATTAAACTTGAAATAATCATAATTATTCAAAATCAATCACTTATAAATAAATTGAACAAAGATAAAATTAATTTGCCTATATATAAAGTTTGTTTTTGTTTTTAATTTTTTTTTTCTAATAATGAATATTCTCATAATTATATGGTCTAACAAACACTATCAACTCACATGAGATTTTAACACACAAATAAATATGGATTTATAAATTTAGTATACAAACACTTCAATTATAAAAATGAAACTTTAAAAAAAATTATTTAAGAGATTTTAACATACACAAATAAATATGGATTTATAAATTTAGCATACACTCAGCTATGTTATTTTCTTATAAAATTAGGAAGATTAAAGTATTGCATTTGTAGAGTCAGAAAATGAAAATAACTCCCTTCTATGTGACCATACACTAAGATTATAGAACTAACAATACTATGGTGCTCAACCTACCATAGTATGAAATGCAATTTTTCATAATAACAATTTTTTTTTGAATTTTCATAAAATATAAAATAACAAAAAAAAATCAATCCAAAAACTTTATCATGCAATTTCTCCATTACAAACTGCCAAATAGTTATATAAAATGTCAATGATTGTGCATATTGTGTCAAAATCAATTATATCATTTTTACAAGTATGAATATATATATATATATATATATATATATATAATCATGTTCATAACTTTACACAAACTACAATAAGCATTGCTTATACAATTACTATGTTTCCATTTGAACCATTACTCCTGAAAACTTGTTTTTCTAAATCAATTTTTTTTTAAAATAGGGATAAAATATCCTTCTTAATCATTTCTAAAACATTTTCCCTAAGTTATTCTTTCCCATCTCTATATATACACAAACAAACATCTTTACATGTGTTAGAAGGAAAAAACAACATAGTTCAAAGTATATACATGATACATTTTAAAAGAATATTGTGGATATAAAATACCATTTTGCATGCACTTATATTTTATGTCAAGTTGAAAATTGAACATACCATGAAGACATTACAAGAATCTAATTCCATGGAAAATTGAACATACCATTTTGCATGCACTTAAATTTTATGTCAAGTTGTTATGCATAAGAATTAATAATTATTTTAAATAACAAGTTTTGATTGGAACAAAAACCCTTATTAATGAAGAAATTTTGAGAAATGAACTTTTATGTTTTTTTGGTTAGAGTTACTTGGTGAACTTTCATACTTATGAAAGTTCTCTAAAACTATGATCAAGAAGAACTCTCACCAACGAAGTAACTTTGAAGAAAGGAATAATAACAAGAACTTAGTAAAAAAAATTATTGGTAATGGTTCATTTGTTGATTAAAGTATTGTCGTTCATAGACCCTTGGTCAAAGTTCTTGGTTAGGAAAGTTCCCCTAGAACTCTAATCAACATGAATTCTTACTGATAAGGAAGAAGAGGAAATTTGACAAATGAAGAACTCTAATCAACGAAGGAACTCAGGACTTTTATGCACAAACTCCAATCAATAGGGACTTTGACAAAAAAGAACTTTGATTAATGAAGGAACAAGAATAAGAAATTGATCAAATTTCTTGTCAACCATTGTTCATGTCAGTGTTGGTTCCTTTTTTGTTTAGAGTCCATATCGATCATAATTCCTTTCTATTTGTCCGATTAAAGTTCTCAGTTAGGAAGTTACTTGGAACTCTGATCAAAAGGAACTTTGATGAATTCAAAGACAAGAATTATAATCCGTGAAGGAACTATGTTCTAATTCCCTAGTCAAAGCTCTTAGTTCAGAATGTTCATTGGAGCTATGACCAAGAGGAAATAAAACTTGACTTTGATTGACAAAGGAACTCTCATTTATGAAGGAACTCTAAATGAAGGAAGTAGGAACTCGATCAAATCTCCTCTTAGTAATGATTCCATTTTGAATCAAAGTATTTTCTATCATTCACAATTCCTTGGTCAAGAAAGTTCCTTGGAACTCTAGGGTGAGTGCTAGAAGTTCATGGTTGAAAAAGTGGCAAGGGAATGAACAAAAATACATGCTTGCAGGAACACATGTGCGTTCTTAGGAATGTGCATGCATTCCTATACTTATAGGTTTGGATGTGGCCAAACCTCCACATGGATTACCAGATAGGTTTAGTGGCAGGAACACATGTGCGTTCTTAATCATGCATGTGTGTTCTTAAGAACATGTGCGTGGTCTTAAGAATGCGTGAGCGGTCTTACTAATAAAAATATTTGAAGGGCTCGAGCATGATTTGTGCCCATTGTGCACAAATCACACTCGCGTTTCTCTCATTGGGAAAATATAGTGGAGCTAGAGAGGAAGAATAAAGGGAGGAGGGGGCCACCATGTCCAGGTATGTTACATTTTTCTTAATTTTAATTCAATTCAGTTTAGTATTTTTCTCCCAATAATCTAAATTAAAAAAAATTGTAATTTTGTATTTTGAATAAATAAAAAAGAACCTAATGCCATGGATTTTAAATTGCAGCATATATAACACAATGGAACCCCAAGACAATTCAAACCACTCAGAATAAAATGAAGAAGATCAAAACCCCAACCCACCACCACCACACAATGTAAACACTAAAATTGATGAGGGATTGGTTATATTGCGAACACTTGAGGAATAATTAAAGGAGACTAGAGAGCTTAGCAGAGTCTCCTTGGCCACTTTTTTGGACATCATAGTGTAGTCCATTGAAAGTGTCGAAGGTAAATTGACCTTTATTTCTGATTATAGGGCATGAATGTATGAGTACTATAACACTGTTTTGGACAAAAACCAAGTCAAAGATCTGGACATTTCAAAACAATGAATATTTTCTATTTTTAGGGATCCTAGAAATGGACAAGAACTACCATTAACCAGGAAATGCATCTCCTTTGACTAGTGCATCCATCCCCAGATTAGTCAAAAATGGACGGATAGGTGGTATATGGTTTTTGATAAACCTCCTTGCAATAACATGGATATTCCCTTATATTTTTTGAGGAAATTATAGGTTGAGTTTATTATGGGTAAGCATGTCAACTACTTTGACATTGGTGGCTTCCACGGGGTGGGTCGAGGGTCTTTACAAGACCAAGAGCATACCAGGTGCAACCCTGTGTTAGGTTCCCATCCCCCTAGGAAAAGGCATGCACCCCCTACCCAACATCCTCCTATTGCAGAGAACTTGCAACATGTACAACTATCCATCTCATCATTGATGCATACCCTAGTGCAACACAATAGATTTGCTACACTATCTCGACAGGAGGTGTCTACCAGTGAAATCGATAGAGGGGATGGAGCATCACCATGCATAGGAGGGTACAATGAGGAGAGGGCACATGGACATAACAACCATCCATGTGAACCTCACAGATGCTCGAGCTGCGGGTAGACATGCTATGGGCCTATAGAGCCCAATCAACAACATAGCTTCATGAAGGGGCTTAGTATCTTAACCCTCTTTATGTTCTTCATCGTTATATATTTATTTTGTATTTTTTGTATTTATATAGATATTTGATTGTATGTTGTTTTGCAGTTTTTGTGTCCCATAAGAAAACCCTCTACGTCTACAGGTGCATTAGTTCCTAGCCCCGCCATTGATGTAGCAGTAGATGAAACATGTTCATTGGGTGCACCATACACACAAGTATGTATCACATTTGATAGATTCAACATAGTCATTTTTTTATTTTATGACATCCTCAATTTTTTAATATGTTCTCGTGTTTCTACAGGATTTGGCACTAGGAAATGTTGAGGATTGTCCATATGGGATGTACAAGTCACCAACATCAGATATATCATGTGTAAAGTTAAATACCCTATAATTCTCAAAAAAAAATTGTTTATGTTTTTGAGTTTTACTATTTGGTACTAATAGTTCAATTGTATTCATATGTATGCAGGCCACCGATATGTTTTCTAGGTATAATAGTATTGCACCCCTTGGTCACCTAAGTGTTGCTTTTGGTTTACCATTCTCTAGGCTTAGAGTGTTGTAATCACTTGTATATCGTGTGAGGGTCCCTATAATACCACTTGTCTACCACCCACCCCGACTACCACTTTCAACCCCATCGACAGAGACTGCCATAATAGATGTTGTCTCGGAGCAGGTTGTACAACCTAGTTCTCCATATTCTAGTGAATCTCCATTGATTCCTGAGATATTCACGGTGAGATAATGCATTGATGATCATTTTTGTGTTTCATGAATTTGTTTTTGCGCATATTTGTTTAATTTTCTTGACTTGATCCATGTAAATAATGTAGGGTGGCATTGCAAAGATATTGGGGTTGCATAGAAGGGTAACGCCCTCATGATTGACAGTTTCATATGCAATGAGTTGTCTTAGGTTAAATTACAAAGTATCATTTTCCTTGTCTATTAATTCATTGGTGAATAAAACTTATAACATTGTTTATTCTTTGTGAAATCTCCAGAGTGTCGAAGCACACCCAGGCCTAGAACATATTGAGGTGCATCCTAGAGCAAGAGAACAAAAATAGATTTCTAGGATGCTCCTGAGGGTGACAAGGGTGGAAATGGTGAATGATTGACCAACTATTTCCATTTTGTATCTAGTCCACGATATAGATGTTTTTTTATGTTAGAGCACTTGTTGTTGCTTTTTATATTGGGCACGAGTTGCCATTTTGTAAAAAATGTAAAATTTAGATGATGTTGAGTACATATATATATACATTCCATGGCACGCTTTTTATGAATCTTATTGTTTCTACATTTGATGTTGATGAATATATGAATTTCAAAGTGTTTGAATTCCAAAGTGTATGAATTTTATGTTTATTAATCCATTGATTTGTTTCTAAAGTGATTATAAATAATTTCATTATGCATTAAGGAATATATTATGGTGGAAAATATTGCTAAGTTCTAAACCCATAAGAAATTAATGGTTCTCAAGTAGCATTGCTCGCTAATCAACCATGTATCTCTACATCATCGATAGATCATTCCTTCTAAATTATTTGCATGAATGTTGTGGATATCCATATTCTAACTCACAACCAACAATATGGACTACCTATTGAATGATATCCATATAAATCCAATGACAATCCACACTCAAATAGTGGTCAGTTGAAAATATTGTGACCTAAAAAATGGCATATTACAATAATTTATTATAGAAATAAATTTTATCACTTATCTTCTACATAATTGTAATTCACTTAACAATTTCAACTCAATGTTGATTTCTAGGGCACACACATTATTACCCTCTTTATATGCATCACATATATAAAATCATTTGATTTATGTGTAACCCTTCATAAATTCCAAAAAGATTAGTCAAGGAATCATTAATGCACATATTTGTTTAGAGTGTGTAGTGGGTATATGTAAATTTTGTTAATCCCATCAATTATCAATAAAATTTATTCAATCTTCCACTATGTCCACTAAACTTATTGATTTTGATCGATAGAATGAGAGAGCTCCCATGGAAACTAGATCTTAGAATGGGTATCATATTCCACCTACAAATAAAGGTTTTGAGGTTACATTTCATGAGATGCCATAGAGAGTAATTCTATGCTACCAAAATTCCTCCAGGGAGACTTGAAACCATTATTTCTTTCCCTTCATCATCTATGAGATTTTATTGCACATTCCTACCCAATTTTTGGGTTAGACCACACAAGGAGACAAATGACCCTCCCAAACCCAATCCCACAAAATTGTTGATGTCATGCCATTTTCATTCCTTTCCAAGTAATTCCATGGTGTGCCATTTCCATTTCCATGCAATTATCAAACCTTTCCATGCCATGTCATTGCGATGCCTTTCCAAGACATGTCATTTCCATGCCTTGCCATATCATGATATTTCCATGCCAATGATATGCCTTTCCAAGACATGCCATGGCATGCCATTGGAATTCCATTTCCATGCCATTACATTTCCATTTCCATGTCATTTCCATGCCATTACATTTCCATTTCCATGTCATTTCCATGCCATGCCATTTCCATGACTTTCTAAGACATGCCATGCCATGATATTGTCATGTAGCTTCCCATGACTTGTCATGTAGTTTTCCATTTTAACCTATATAACAACCCTTAACACAAGTAATCATTAAATGAAAGAGGGATAAAAATGCACGCCTAAACTAGGGTTTAGATAAAAAAATGCTTGTTGAAATGCAAGATGACACATAACATCCTGAGAATATTCAATACATCAAGCCCTGGAATATTCAAAACATCATTGTTATGCCTCCCAAGCCATGCCATGACATTACCATTCCTTGAAAAGCCATGCCATTGTCATTTAGCTTCCCAAGATGACACATAAAATCCCTATAATATTCAAGACAACAAGCCCTATAATATTCAAGACAGCATTGCCATGGCACATAACATCCCTAGAATATTGAAGACATCATTGACATGCCATTTCCATGATTTTCCATGCCATTGTCAAGCCATTCCATGCCATGCCATGCAATTCAATTCCATGCCATGCCATTCCATGCCTACAATATTCAAGACATCAACCCCTTGCATTTCCTTGCCATGCCATGCCTTTCCTTTCCATGCCATGCCATGCATTGCATTGACTTTCCATGCCATTCCATGCCTACAATATTCAATACATCAACCTCTTGCATTTTCATGACATGTCATGCCTTGCCTTTACATGTCTTTCCTTTCCATGCCTTGCCATGCTATTCCATGCATTACATTACCTTGCCATGCCATGCCTTGCCTTACCATGCATTTCCATGCATTTCCTTACCATGCCATTCAATTCCATGCATTGCCTTGCCTTACCATGCCATGCCATGCAGGACTTGTCATACCTTGCCTTGCCATGACATGCCTTTCCTTTCCTTGCCATGGTATGGTATGGTATGCCTTTCTTTTCCATGGTATGCCTTTCCTTGCCATGGTATGGTATGGTATGCCTTTCCTTGCCTTGCCATGGTATGGTATGGTATGGTATGCCTTGTGTTGCCTTGTCTTGCCTTGCATTATATGATATGGTATGGTATGCCCTGTGTTGCCATGGTATGGTATGCATTGCCTTTCCATTTCCTTGTATGGTATGGTATGCCTTTCCTTTCCATTTCCTTGTATGGTATGGTATGGTATGCATTTTTTTTCATTTCCTTTCCATTTCCTTTCATGGTATGGTATGGTATGGTATTGTATGGTATGCCTTGCCTTTCCATTTCCTTGTATGGCATGGTATGGTATGCCTTGCCTTTCCTTGACTTACCGTTTCCTTTAATGGTATGGCATGATATGGTATGGTATGGTATGCATTGCCTTACCATTGCCTTGCATGGTATGGTATGGTATGGTATGCATTTCCTTTCCATTGCCTTGTATGGTATGGTATGGTATGGTATGCATTCCCTTGTATGTATGGTATGATATGGTATGGTATGCTATGGTATGCATTGACTTGCATTTCCATGCCATGCATTTCCTTGTCTTTCCTTGCATGGCCTTGCCTTTATTTGCATGGTATGGTATGGTATGGTATGCATTGTCTTGGTATAGTATGTTATGGTATGGTATGCATTTCCTTGCCATTTCCTTGCATGGTATGGTATGATATGGTATGGTATGCATTGTCTTTCCATTTCCTTTTATGATATGTAGTGGAAATGGTATGGTATGCATTGCCTTGCCATTGTCTTGTGTGGCCTTTCCTTGTTTTTCACAATATCATATAGTATGGTATGGTATGGTATGCATTTCCTTGCCATTGCATGGTATGGTATGGTATGATATGTCATTTTCTTACCTTGCCTTGCATGGTATGGTATGGTATTTTATGGTATGGTATGCATTGGCAATGACAATGGTATGCATTGGCATTGGAAATGGTATGGTATGGTATGCATTGGCATTGGAAATGGTATGGTATGGTATGAATTTACATTGGCGATGACAATGGTAATGGAAATGGTATGGTATGGTATGCATTGAGATTGGTATGGTATGGTATGCATTGGCAATGGAAATGGTATACATTGGAAATGGCAATGGTATGCATTTCCTTTCCATTGCCTTGTATGGTATGCAATGGAAATGGTATGGTATGGTATGGTATGCATTGGCAATGGAAATGATATTTTAACAACAATCAAAATGAAGCCAAAATCATTTGTTTTACATACCTAGATGGTCATTCAAGTAGACCATCATGATCACTTCTAATACTGACGATTTTCATTAACTTCTCGTGATTAGAGTAAGGAAAGAAGAATTGTACCTTTGATGAGTTCTTACATGGAATTTTTTGTAGTTGGAGGTGTTAGAACATATTAGAATTTTTAACTTTTTTTATTTTTATTTTGTAATCTTTTTGTTTTTTCCTTTAAAAAATAAAAACCACTAAATTTTTTTAGGAAAATCGCTTTCAAATTTTAATAAATACATACTCATTATTTATCAACAAGCGCTTATAATATCATCCGTCAAAATTTTCAGCTAAATATGATCAAATGGTTCTCATGATCTTGAATTTATAAAGCTGTGCGATTGTTAAGAGTAAGCTTCTAACAACTACTTTGAGACTTTACACTTCAAAAATATCTCTATCATCATTCAAACAAAAACCCCAAAGGCGCGAAGATCCAAAGTCTTGAAGACATTTTTCCGCGAAAGACTTTTAAAAAGATCTACAGATGAATCAATGGACGCATGTCATAAAACCCTTTCGTAGGCTGACACATGGCATATATTTGTAACATTTATATCAAATCATTCACCTATTTTTAGATGACACATGTCACACATATTTTCTTGACACATCATTAAATATGACATCATCACTACCACGTCACTCTGGGAAAATGTCCTTCGGAAGTAAAAGCAAAGAGTGAGTTCAGGATCGCCGAAGTATTTAAATACCGAAGCACTTGTTATCTTAATGACTTAAAAAATGAAAATAAACATCAAAATAGGTTTAATTAAGCATGATTTACTTTAGTTAATTGCTTCGTGAATCCGACCTTCGAAGTATCACTATTATCCTACCTCCCAAATGCCGAAGTCCTGAAGTAATTAAGGTTAAAACAATTTCAAAATACGATTAAATAAACATAAAACGATTAATTAGTGAATAGATTCTCTGTGATTTCGGCCTTCGGAATATTTCCATTGTCCTACTTTCAAATCATCTGAATACCGAACCACCAAAGATTAATTGCATTTATAACTGATTAAATTTTTAAAAGATTTAGGTAGATATCATGACGCCAAGTAATAAATTTCATTGATTTCTTGAATAAATGTTTCATTAGTAAATAAATTCGAAGATTTTTTTTTACTTTATTATTTTCATGAATAAAAGCATTTTAAGCTTAGCATTCTATCATCTGCAATCAGATATTTTCAGTGATTTAAAGCTCATAATTTTTTCTTATTACAGGAAGGTTAATTATGTTTTAAGAGAATTATGTTGCCACGCAAAGAAAGGAAGAAGCAGGAATCTTCAACGAAGGACTCCAACCCTAACATGGATATTCTTTTAGATAATACTTCGTGAATCACAGATGCCATCAAGTCTTGGAAGAAGGTGTATGAAATTTTGGAACATGAAATTCTCCTATGCTCGGACGATTCAACATAAGAAGATGACGAAACATTCAAGCCTAAGCTCACACTAGTGGCTCAGTCAAAATTGCACATAATCGTTGCCCGACCAAAGATTATGCATTACAACAACATGATGAGTTGGGCCCTATATCATGTAGATATCCCATCCCGAAGTATCTCCAATCACCAGAAGACTTATGTCATCTATTTTCAACCATAATACCTATGAGTAATGTATAAACTTTCCTCTGAACCGAAATATACTTATAATTCAAATTTTCTTTTAGATTTCGAGAAGAGGGAATGCACAGAATGTGGTAGAACTGGACATGATATAATTAAAACATGGTGGGGAAATACAACCAAGTTCAAGATCGACGCTCATGGCATATATTCCACAACATATTTAGATGCACACTTTTTATATATTTCCATGATGATGTTACAGTTATTTGGGAATAAAACCCTACACATTTCACAGTGGAATGAGTATCTATAATCCATGAAGTTGTTGAAGGCTATAATTTCAACTGGGGAAAAATGTTGTCAGATAACCTATCTAAGGAGGTTTCTGAGTACCAATCTTTGAAATCTAAGGGGAAACATGCTCCTTTTTACATGTCTGCATACATTATGGATGCTATTTTCTTTATGACTCCATTTCCTCTCATGAATTAGAGATGGACCCCAACTTGTTCTTAATCCATTCATTTTTATCATTCAAAGTTATGGGAGGAAAACTCCAAATATTTCTTCTATGAAATCTGTCATCATGTAGTGATACATATTCATGTGTCCATTTATGGACATACTCATCCCATAATCTCAGAACCTATTATAGGAAAACTGGGTGCAATTGCAGACTGGCACATTGAAGAAAATTTCTCTTACATCAGAGTATTTGGTTTTTCCATTTCACCTCAAGCCCTTCCAAAATTCTTTCCTAATAGATTGATCTACAAAGAGGTTGTATACCAAACAATGGTAGGAGGTATTACTAAGGAATTTAAAGTGGCACAAAATAAATTATGGTCTTCCTTTCCTCTTTAGGTTGGTATGTTCACACTACTTAACTTCAGGCATACGAAGGTTGAAGTAGCAACATTGGAAGACATCAAATTGGTTGATATTGAATTCAAGAAACATGATCCTCATAAGGTGGATGATAATCATCTAGATCATTTCAATGTGAAGAGATACATTCATGAAGATTCCCCTTATGATGATATTGTTAAAGGTGTCAAATCTTATGAAGAAGTTCAAAGAAAAGTTCAGAAGCTACTTCTAGATCAATAGTCTGATTTTCTTAGTTTTCAAAAACATAGAAGGACCAGCCTTCCAAAGATTTTACAAGGAGAATCTAATATTTCCTTTCCATCACAGTAAATAGCATCCATGTAGCCTCAATAAGGTATCACAACTGTAGACCAAGCTGAAGAAGTAACAAAGAATCCAGAGGAGTTGTTTAAAAGGATAAATACATCAATGCTAAATAAAAAGGAGCAAGAGATGTTAGCATCTTTTGAGGCCTTTATGAAGCAAGGACATACTTTTCCTTTTTCACCATCAACCACTACTTCTATTGTTACAATTATCACAAGTCCATAGAAGTCCATTGAACTTACTTCTACTTTTCTCTCATTGACTCCCATAACCACAAGTTTTGAAACTCCCAGTTCAGAGGAAATTCGTATAGATGAAATTACACATATTCTACTTGAGGAGATGCCTCCTTCAAGTTTATTTTTTAATAGTAAAAGAAGAGCCATTGTAAAAACATAATCTCAATAGAAGGAAGGAGTGGTAACTAAGGAAAATAGACTAGTGTATGATGGACAGGGACAAAATGAACCTGAATTTTCCAAAGGAGTTGCAGATTCATTAGGAGCCTTCGCCACTGCTAATCAATGGTCAGTGGATAATATTACCAAGCAGCTGCAAAAAAAATCTCTTCAGCTTGAGCACTTACAAAATGAGATGAAATGTGCAAAAATAACCTTCCCGAGTAGGATGAATTTTGACACTGAACAGACCAGATTGGGCTATCAACAACAAATGAAGAAGCTACAAGAGAAATTGGAGGTGAGTGTCCAAAATATGCAGTCAAGTAACTTAATGATTTCTGTAAAATAGTTTAATTGAGAAGTTACAAACCCAAATAGTTGTACTAGAAAACACAAAAATAGACAATGTTGCATTCAAAATAAAAGCATCTGAGATAAATGAAAGTTTGGGAGTTGTTTAGTTAGATATATATCAAGAAATGGATATTGTCCAGAAGTATTATCAAAGGATCAACACTTCTCTGAAAATTATTTATGACAAAGAAAAGGAAGCTTGTGCCGCTAGATTCAAATTCCAATAATTTGTCATTTGGAGACAGAAAGTGAACTTTCCTAGTCTCGATCCTTTTTCACAATGTGAGCACATGAAAGGAGAAATGGTTTTAAAGATTTGGGAGATAAACCTTGAAGAAAGAAAGAAACTAGCCAGAGAGGTTAAGGAGGCTTGTATCAATTCCCTTGTTGCTTTTGAGTCAGATTTGGTTGAATTTAAAAATGATGATATCTCCGATAGACTTGGGCAGATAGAGATAGAGAAGAATAAAAACAATTCCATGAAAAGAAAGGAGAGTATACATAATACAATTCAATAAGTAAATCATATTGATTTACAAAAGATACATGAGCTATTGGTAAAACCAAAGTTACAACACCAAGTTACAGCTCGGGAAATCAGGAAGATTCAAGATAAACTACCACTAGTGCATAAAAGGATGTTTTCATTCGAGTTGAATGAAAACATTGAACCTTCTAAATTTCTGGTAGCATTAATGGAGATGTGTGATCAGTTCAATGGGAAGAAAAAGGCAAGCACATCTGCAAGCAAATAAAGGAGCAAAAGAAATGCCATCATATCAAGTGTATCTTGACAAATCTGCTTTTTGTTGTTATATTTTGATTGATTTCTATTTGTAGAGCTGAAAAGGTGGAATGTCTAACTACTTCTAGTTAAGACAACTTTGGTATAAATAAGTAGATCTTAGATCTATTCAAGGGGCTTATTCTTGATGTATTTAAAAGAGAGCACGTATTTGAATATCAATATAAAGAGAAGACAAAGATTCTACATCTCATTTCTATTGAGTTATGTGTTTCCTCTGTATTTCCATTTTCTTCTCACATTAGCTTCTTTATATGGTTCTTGAAGATTGAATGATTACAGTTTAGTAATATAACTACTTTGATCTTAATATATTGGAGGTTTTCTCAGCTACATTTTTTCCTCTGTTCTTACTTTGAGTAAAAACAAGACCTGTAATTTGTGTGAGTTTTCTACATTTTAATCATTTGTCAAGAATAAATTTCTTATTTTTATTCTACTGCGAATGAGGTAAGAATTATCTGTAATTGATCCCTTTCTTTGTTTTAACAGTTTTTTGAATCGTTTCTACATCACATAAAATTATAATATTGACTCAAAGAAATAGATACTACCTCTTTATTTTCTTATTATAAGTTTCACTCAAAGTTGCATCTTAGAAAACTGAAGGTAGAAGAAAGCATTATTAAAACTTTTCTTAAATTCTATGATGCCTGAAATTATTCTTAGATCCTAGAACCAATCTCAGGATCAATAGGAGGTTTGTACCAATAACCAAGTTTGTAAACTTGACCTGGTTTATAATATTTAAATACATAACCTTCTTTCTTTTGTGTTCTTTCATCCTGCATCAGATATTCTCCTTTAATAAACATCGACCCAATCGGAAATTCAATGCCTTCGGAGTCTGCTATTGATTGCATGAGGGTCTAGTTCCCCTCTAAGTATCATGCCAACCAATAATCAGTGCCCCATTCATTATCTCTTAGGGAAACCACTTCATATATGTTCCCAGCAAAAAACGGAGTGCCAAAATGTGCGTCCACTAAATGACCAAAGCATCAAACATTAATTCTAGTTATTCAAAATTTAATAAAAGGATTCAATGAACCTAGAAGTACAAGATCTGAGACATGATCATAATTTTATGAAATAATTGATTGGTCCTCCTCCAATTGGGATAATTCCATAGTTATACATTCACCAATGGGGAGTGATACATTATCCCATGTATCAACCTAGTATGTCGATTCACAATCATCCCGTTCAGTACTACTACATTGACAACTGAAGAAAGAGAGTTTTCTCTTTCATATTTCAACTATTGCATTGTCTGATGTTCTAACTGAATGGAATCTGTGAGTGCCCTGTATTGTTTTTCATTCATACCACTGTGATTAATTTACATCGACAAACTCCTGAAAATATCTATGTACATGTCCTTTCTTGTGTGATTGGTCTTCACGAGTTATTTTTCCCTCTCCTATTACTGAAGAACACCATTCAATAATGGATTTTGCATCTTGAATAAGGGAAGTAGTAGTTAACTTCATTTATTCCCTGTGTAATGCTCTTTTTATGCATGCACTTGCTCCATCATGCTCCTCTTTCTCGTGCCTGGACTCAAAATAATTCCAAATGTGGGGCACCTTTAATTTTTTGTGCAACATACACAACCATTGAAATACACGAGCATTTTTTAACTGGCCAGCACAACCATCTAACCAAATCTAATGTTGATCCATCTGTATTTTCTTCTCCTTAAGGTGATTGTAGAACAACTGAAAACAATGTTGTACATAGGCTAAGTCATGGAACTGATCATCTCTTATGTACAATTGATACTCTTTCAATATAACTATTTTTTGTTCATTATTATCTAGTCCATGCATGTATGTGATATGTACCATTATGTTGACCTGCTATGAGTGATAATATTGGCTTTGAATCTCATTTTGCAGTTGAAGGAGGTAGTTCTCAGCAAAATCAACCATTGATAACACAATACCAATATGAAATGTTTCTTTGCATATTCTAAAATGCTCGTCATGCCATCGAGCCACATGGACATGTTGGACATAATGTCGTGTATTTTTGATGAAGTCCTTCATGAAGTCACAAACTCATAGTTGGGAAGTAGCCAATTGTATCTTTTTTCTTTCTTGTCCTCTGTCAATATCATATGTCACATATTTAAAGCTTTGCAAGGAAACCTCCTTCCTCCACAATTCATACTCATTGCTTACATGGATGAACTTTCTTGGTAATGTCATTCCACCACACTTGGGGCATGTCCCATCTAAGCATGATTTTTGATAAAATGTAAAACCCTCTGGCCTTGTACATAAGATGTTGTGAATAAAGTCTCCAGATGACTATGACGACAATATAGTTGGGCATTCTTGGAAAAGAGTGTTAGTGAAAACATGAATATGTGTGTGTGTTTGTGTGTGTGTGTGTGTGTGATAATAATAACCATACTCAATGTGATATCTACAACAACACGTGTTATGAATTTTGTTTATTCAAACATGCAAAGGCTTTCATTTATGGAAAGATATTTGACCTAAGTTAAGTGCACTATGTATTGTTATGAATATCTCATACAATTATATCTGTGTAATGTCAAGAAAGTTTTTAATATGGGGTTCATGGTCCCTATATCCCCTTCTCAATGTTATTACATATTTTTGGTTGGAATAAGGCCTTGTGTTATCATGCTAGAAATCTTGAACTAGTCCCTTAACTACTCCAATTAACTTCATGCCGGAATGAGATAGCCTACCACTGAAGGCCCACAAATATGTTAGTCCCCCTATGTCAAGGATATTGTGTCTATGAGAATACTTTCTAAGGGTTTTGACATTGCAGTTCAAGAGGTGAGAGGCTTGTTGTATAAAATGATGTTTTCTCGTGATCTTGCTAACAATTGATTGTGACAAGACACGTCACGATGCATTGCAGTCTTTATAACGAGATTTTTTACCAATTATTTGAAAAAGAATCTACAAGGTTTCTAACAATATGATGACTTTTTTCTGCACTTTTGACTATTTTAATGCCTAAAATTATCCTAAAAATAGTCAAACTTCTATGTTTTAACAAAGATAAAAATAATTGACATTCAACAACATCAGATTTTGGTACAAAATATTCTTCAATGATTTTATAAGAGTGATAAAGAATAGTACGGTTAGGTAACTTACCTTCAAGTGATGTTATACCACTTTCATTGACCTAAATGAGTTTTTGATGTAGACCCCCCTTCTCTCCTAAGGACTATGCGAGCTCCCGGTCTGGATCGATCAAGAAACTGAGTCTGACTGACTCTTTGGCCCTCAAGAACCTCAAATCCACTTAACATGCCCTCTTTCCATTAAAGAACAGGTTATATGGAACCCATGGCTTTCTCCTTAACGCCTTTAAGCTTCAACATGTTTAGATGCTAACTCTCCTGGTTAAACCCCTTAGTTTATGTGAATAAGGTTATGACCAGTCACCTAATCGAAAGGTGTGTCACAACTTCGCATATCAAGCCTTTGCATGTGATTCACTCCGACTCTCCCGACTTCTGAAATCCCGAAAGGATACTAGTGTATGCTATCCCCTCTATTCCTCTTCACCGATATGACCCTTCACTATGACCATGGGCCAATCTTCGAGAACTTCACGATTTCGTGTCTCATGGGTTCACACTTCATGAATCATCTCCCTAGACTCTCAACAGTCTAGATCTCTTCTCGAACTGATGGCTTAGATCAAATCTTCACAGTTTCGAGTTTCGCAAGTTCCCAGAGCTCTTACCTCTGATTTCCTAAGTTGCGAAGTCCCAACAAAACTAGATCTACGATTCAAATCCCTCCTTCAATCAATGATTGTGATCTTTTCTCGATTTCACGATTCATGACTTTGGAGTCTCCTTGCCTTTGTTCTCTTGATAGTCGAAATTGTGATGGAACTAAATCAATGGTCTAGATCTCCCCTTTGATCAACAGCTCATATCATGTCACAATTTTATGTTTCGCGAGTTCTCGCGACTCAACCTTTGACTCCTTTGAGTCATGAGTCAGCGAAATGTTGATCTCTCGCCATGTGTCCTCCTTGAAAATAGATGGTCTCGATGATTTCGAAACGATCAATGACTGTGATATTTTCGTGAGTCCACACTTCACAAATCCTCACAACTCTGGTCTTTGAACTTTCCACTCAACGAGTCAGTGAAATGTTGATCTCTTGCCACGTGTCATGTCGTGATGGACGGTTCTGATGATTTCAGAATTTCGTGACCTTATTCCTCCTGTGTACGTTCAAAGCCTTAATATTAGTGCACTTTACCTTGATCAAACGACTACAATCCATTTGTTCTTAGATCGAATGGTTGAGATCTTTCCTCCTCTGCACTTGCTCCTCATTGTCCTGACATTGATCGGATGGTCCAGATCTTCCCTCTGAGCTAAAGCTTTCTTTAGACTTAGAAGATTTTCGAAAGGATTTAAAGGATTTGACCTTTATCCTTACTGTGAGTCCATTTCTTGGATCTCGTTCAGGCTTCTTGGAAAGTGCTACTCCTCATGAGCTTGATCTCTCCAAAGATTTTGATCTCCCAAGCACTTCTTGTTTTTCTAGGAAATTCGTCAAACTCATATCCAAAGATTCTTGAAAAGAATCCTTTCTCGCCTTCCTAGCATTCTTCCGCTCTCATCCTTCGACTTCTTTATGGAGTCACTTCGACTCTTTGTCGAATTCTAGGTCTATGCACTCTTTGCAACAGATGTTTACAAAATATTTGAGTTCTTGCGACGACTGTGCACTCCTTGTGGAAGTCGCTTTACACTTCCTGGAAAGAAAGTCTTATGCTATTTCTTCTAAGATTTACGAGTCGAAACAGACCCTGTCAATGCACCCCTTGTTGACTATGTGCACACCTTGCACCGACTCATGAAGAAAAGAGATTTAAATTCTTATGCAAGCATTTCAAAGCTACATACACTCGTAGCAAGATTCATTCATTCTTGAAAAGATTAAGACAACAACAGAGAAATTGAAAACACTATTCGCACCATACATTGGATCATTTTTTCTCTATTATCTTCATTCAAAATCAAGAAAATGGTTATAGCTAAAATCAAAGCAAAAACTACTACTCTGAGATTCCTACTTGCTCATAATTCGCATAACCCCTCCTTTGGGTGTACAAAATCTCTCTTTATACAAAAGAAACAAACTAACTACTATCTAATTGTGGTTACATTGAGACTAGGGTTAAGCTCCCAAGTCATGTGTTCTCATTTTGTCTCCACGCATGTGATATTTCCTCATTTGTTTTCAATCACTTCAAAATATTTGCAGTACTGGCTAGTATTCGAGACCCTGGATTGGCTCTCAGGAACTTAGTTTTCCTACCACATGTACTTGTTGATGATGCTCCTACATCATACTCCCCCTGGACAAAAATTCATGGACTCCTGCCCATGAGCTCCCATACCGACTTTCCATGCTTCTGGATATCAACTTCACTTTCCCAACTAGCATATTCTACTGGGTGTCCCTTCCACTTGACCAGATATTCAAAATAGGTCTTCCTCTTAGTCTTCTTACTAATCCTTTGATCAACGATCTTTTCCATCTGTGGTTTTTTTTCTATAGGCATTTGTTTCTCCCACTGAATCTTCCCTTGATCTGTTGATCCCTCTGTGTCATCCTTCCTATAAGGATACAAGTTTGAGATGTTGAATATGGGTGATATGTCCACATCATCTGGCATCTCAATCTCATAGGAATTGGCATCAAACTTCCTCAAGATATTACATGGTCCTATCTTCTTCATCTTTATCTTGTTATATGTCCCCCTAGGGAACCTTTCCTTCCTGAGATGTGCTAGAACATGATATCCTATTTCAAATAGGAGTTCTCTGTGATGTTGATCAACTCTGTGTTTGTACTCTTGGCTATAGTTCTGCAACTGCCCCCTGATCTGGATATGGAGCTTCTGCATTTCTGCAGCAAAATCTTTTGCTCCAACGCTTCTGATCTCACTCTGTTCCAAGTCTCTCAACTCATATACTCCCATGGGTTGCATTCCGTACAATATTTGGAATGGGATCTTTCCAATTCTCTTGTTTGGTGAGTCGTTGTATGCAAATTCTGCTTGTGGCATAATTTGATCCCATTGATTATGGTGCTCAGTGACTAGACTCCTCAATAAGTTTCCCAAACTTATGTTTACCACCTCAGTCTACCCATCTCTCTGAGGGTGATAAGCTGAGCTAAAGGACAAATCTGTCCCCAACTACTTCCACAGTGTTCTCCAAAAATGACAAACAAATTTTGTTTCTTTATCCGAGACAATGCTTTGGGGTAGGTCGTGAAGTCTCACAACTTCCTTGAAAAACAAGTTTGCAACATGTTTTGCATCACTGGTCTTATGACATGGGATAAAGTGTGCCATCTTGGAAAATTTATCCACCACCAAAAATATGGAATCGCATCCTCTTTGTGTTCTTGGTAGTCCCAACACAAAATCCATGCTTATTGCATCCCAAGGCCTCTCTAGTATGGGCAATGGTTGATACAATCCAGTGTTTTGTCTTTTACCTTTTGCATGTTGGCAGATTCTGCATCTGTTCACAAATTTTATTACATCTGTTCTCATACCTGGCTAATAGTATGAACTACTCAACTGTGCAAATGTCTTATCATGGCCGAAATTTCCAACCAATCCTCCACTATGTTTTTCCTTCAAAAGGTTATCCCTCATTGAGCATTTTGGTATGCACAATTGATTTTCCTTGAACAACAATCCCTCTTGAATCATATACTATGTATGTTGGCTCCTATCTCTCAGTACAGGATTCATGAATTATTTGTATGCTTCCTTGAAGTCTAGATCATCACTGTACATTTACTCAAGGTGTTCAAACCCTAAGGTCTTTACCTGAAATTCCTGCAGAGTCAAACATCTCCTGCTCAATGCATTAGCAACTTTGGTAGCATTCCCAACCATATGTTTTATGACAAAAGTAAAATTCTGCATATACTCAATCCACTTTGCATGCCTCTGATTCAATTTTTTATGTCTGGTTATGAATTGCAAAGCTTGGTTATCGCTATACAGGACAAATTCTTGTGGGACAAGGTAATGTCTCAATTTCTTCAGGGCTTGGATTATGGCATAAAAATCCTTGTCATAGGTG
Organism: Picea engelmannii; assembly: GCA_009831015.1. Lineage (NCBI taxonomy): Eukaryota > Viridiplantae > Streptophyta > Pinopsida > Pinales > Pinaceae > Picea > Picea engelmannii. Next base: position 899,187 of record ML779484.1, on the reverse strand, counting down.
GAGTATTTTCTCTTAGTCTCATGCAACTTCTCACTAATGTAAGCAGCAAGTCTATTGTCCTGGCTCAAAACTGCTCCAATTGCAACACCACTTACATCACAACTTACCTGAAATGTCTTCTCAAAATTTGGCAAGACCAGAATTGGTTGCTCCGTTACTGTCTCCTTCAGTGTATTGAAGCTCTTCTCGGCCTCCTCTGTCCATTTAAAATACTTGCACCTCTTCTTCACTGTATCCATCATTGGTGCACAAATTCCACTAAAATCTCTGATGAACTTCCTATAGAAACTCGCTAATCCATGGAAGCTTCTTATTACCTCAAACATTCTCCTTAGTGAAGACCATTCTTTGATTTCTTTCACCTTCTTCGGATCCATCTTCAGTTCATTTGAAGAGACCAAAAAACCCAAGTAAATGAGTTATTTCTTCATAAAAGATGACTTCTTCAGGTTTATCAACAACTTCTCCTGTTGTAGTCTCCTCATCACTAATGTCAGGTCCCTCAAATGCTCCGCTTTAGTCTTTCTAAAGATCAATATATCATCTAGATACACAACCACAAACTTTCCAATGAAATATTTTAGTATTTCATTCATCAACCTCATAAAATTACTTGGGGCATTGGTTAAGCCAAATGGCATAATAAGCCACTCATACAAACCTTCATTTTTCTTAAAGGTTGTCTTCCACTCATCACCTTCCCTCATTCTGATTTGGTGATATCCACTTTTCAAATCTATCTTAGAAAAGAAATTTTCTCCACTTAAACAATCCATCAATTCATCTATTCTTGGTAAAGGGAATTTATACCTGATAGTGATCTTATTGATGGCTCTCAAGTCTGTACACATTCTCCATCCTCCATATTTCTTTGGACTCAACACAGTTGGCACTGCACATGGAATCAAGCTCTCTCTGGCCAAACCCTTGTCTAACAATTCCTGGACTTGGTTCTTTACCTCCTCACTCTCTCGAGGTGTCAGTCTGTAAGATGCTTTGTTTGGCAGAATTTCTCCTGGCATCAAATCGATATGATGTCTGATACTTCTGATGGGTGGCAATGAGTTAGGCAGCTTATCCATCACTATGCCAGCAAAATTATCCAATAATTCTTGAACTTCTTCAGGAAAATCATCCATTGAAGTACTTGTAAGGATAACTCTAGGTTTCCTCACCACAACAAACTTCATCTCCTATTCTTTTTTGACTTATTTTAGGAGTTCCTTCCCACTCATGAGGAGTATGCTTGTCCTATCTTCCTCTTTCACTTTCTTCTCCTCTATTGGCAACAACATGTGTGTTCTATCATTCTTCTCCACGGTGTATGTATTCTTCCTCCCATCATGAATGACATCCCTGTCAAATTTCCATGGTCTTCCCAACAAAATATGGCATACATCCATGGGAATTACATCACACACAATTGCATCTTTATATCCTCCTATCTTAAATTCAACCAAGCATTGTTTAGTAACCATTATCTGGTGTCCTTTCTGCAACCACGAGACTTTATATGGCTATAGGTGTGTAGTTGTATCTAGCTCCAATTTCTCCACCATCTTCGTGGATACTAAGTTATCATTGCTCCCACTATCAATTATCACCTTGCATACTCTGTCTTTAGTCTTGCAAGTTGTCTTGAATAGACTGTTCCTTTGTACTAGCTTTTTAACTTCTTCCTATGGTTTTAAGAGAACCTTTCTCATCATCAGGGATGTTCCATCCTCCGCTCCCTCGGCTTCAACATTCCCTCTTTGTGCTTATGAAATGTGAGCTTCTCCTCCTTATTTATTTTTCTCAAGGCATTCCCAATACATGTGCCCTGTCTTTCCACAAGAATAACATGTTATTCCTCCTCTACCTCTTCCTCTAGAAGAGTTTCTTCCACCACCCTGTCTTCCTCGGGAAATTCCTCCTCTTTCTGAGTGATTGTGTGGAGTTCCAGCCTCGTCTTTGGAATTATGTGCCTTGTCATGGGAAACTCCCTTGCCTTTGTTCGGGGATGAGATTTTACCTCTAACTCACTGGCTTTGTTTTCTGGCCAACTTCTCTTCTGCCTTCAGTGCAAACTGATAAGAATCCTCCACTGTCCTTACCGACATCATGTTGAGCTCATCCTAGATTTCGTACCTCAGGCCAATCATATACTTGTCAACTTTTTCTTCATCTTGCTCTCTTTGTCCAACTCTGATGTTCAGCTTGTAGAACTTTTCTATGTATCCTTTAACTGTCATACCCTTCTATCTCAGGTTCTGCATCTTCCTGAACAAATTGATCTGATAATATTTGGGCATGAATTTAGTCTTCATCTTGGCTACCATTCTGTCCCAATTCTTTATCTTATGTTTGCCTCTACTTCTCCTCTCAGCCTGCAATTCATCCCACCATAGTGTTGCATGTCCTTTAAGCCCGGTGACAACATGTCTCACCCTTTTCTACCCATCGACATCTTCATAATCGAAATATTTTTCCATGGACCTTATCCAATCTAGCAGCTCTTCAGCATCCAAATCTCTCCTTCATACATTGGGACCTCTATCTTGGTTGTAGATCCCAATCTAACAACTTCTCTTAGCAACCATTCTTCAAAAACGTGTTCCCCTGCAGCTTCTTCGGCTTATACATCTTTTCTCTCTACATCGTTGATGTCTCCAACTGCTCTTCTCTGCACTTCTTCCATCGCTTCCAACCTTGCATGAAGCTCTCGCATCTCTCTTTCTACAACATGATTGGATAAAGGTGGTTGCCCTCGTCTTCTTGGTGGCATTGCATTGACTGTCTCTTACACACAGAGTATAACTTCAAATTCTTTTTCTCCTTCGCCTAAAATCTACAGACGAAAATCAACTCTAATACCACTTTATGTAGACCCCCCTTCTCTCCTAAGGACTGCACGACCTCCCAATCTAGGATCGATCAAGAAACTGAGTTTGATTGACTCTTTGGCCCTCAAGAACCTCAAATCCACTTAACATGCCTTCTTTACCTTAAATCACATGTTATATGGAACCCACGACTTTGTCCTTAATGCCTTTAAGATTCAACGTGTTTAGACTCTAATTCTCCTGGTTAAAACCTTCCCTTGATGTGACTAAGGTTGTGACTATTCACCTAATCGAAAGGCACATCGCAACTTCACGTATCGGGCCTTTGCATTAGAGTCACTCTGACTCTCCCAACTTATGAAATCCCAAAAAGAGCCTAGCGCATGCTAGCCCCTCTATTCCCCTTCACTGATGTGACCCTTCTCTATGACTGTGGGCCAATATTCAAGCACTTCGCAATTTTTCATCTTGTGAGTTCACACTTCATGAGTCATCTCCCTAGATGCTTAATGGTCCAGATCTCTTCTCGAACTGAAGTCTCAGATCAAATCTTTGTGGTTTCAGGTTTCACGAGTTCCCAAAACTCTTACCTCTGATTTCCCAAGTTGTGAAGTCCCGAAAAAACCAGATATACAGTTCAAATCCCTCCTTCGATCAACGGCTATGATCTTTTCGCGATTTCACGATTCGCGACTTTGGAGTCTCCTTGCCTCCATTCTCCCAATATCCAAAATTGTGATGGCACTGGATCAATGGTCCAGATCTCCCCTTTGATCAACGACTCAAATCATGTCATGATTTCGCATTTCATGAGTTCTCACGACTCAACCTTTGACTCCTTTGAGTCATGAGTCAGCAAAATGTTGATCTCTCACCATGTGTCCTCCTTGACAACGGACGATCTCGATGATTTTGGAACGATCAACGACTGTGATCATTTCACGAGTTCTCACTTCACGAATCCTCATAAGTCTTCCCTTTGACCTTTCCACTATGAGAGTCAGCGAAATGTTGATCTCTCGCCACGTGTCCTATCATGATGGATGGTTCCGATGATTTCAAAATTTCGTGACCTTGTTCCTCCTATGTACGTTCAAAGATTTATTATTAGTGCACTTTACCTTGATCAGATGGCTACGATCTGTTTGCGCTCAGATAGAACAGTTGAGATATTTCCTCCTCTGCACTTGCTCCTCGTTGTTTGGACGCTGATCGAATGGTCAAGATCTTCCCTCTGAGCTAAAGCTTTCTTCAGACTTATAAGATTTTTGAAAGGATTTAAAGGCTTTGACCTTTATCCTTCCTGCGAGTCCATTTCTTGGATCTCATTCATGCTTCTTGGAAAGTTCTACTCCTCATGAGCTTGATTTCTCGAAATATTTCAATCTCCTAAACACTTCTTGCTTTTCTTGAAAATTCGTCAAACTCAGATCCAAAGATTCTTGAAACAAATCCTTTCTCACCTTCCTGGCATTCTTCCTCTCTCGTCCTTCAACTTCTTTATGGAGTCGCTTCGATTCTTCGTCGAATTCCAGGTCTGTGCACTCTTTGCAACAGATATTTACACAAGATTCGAGTTCTTGCGACGATTGTGCACTCCTTGCAACAGTCACTTTACACTTCCTACAAAGAAAGTCTTATGTTATTTCTTCTGAGATTTACGAGTCGAAACAAACCCTGTCAATGCACCCCTTGTGGACTGTGTGCACACCCTGCATCATCTCACGAAGAAAAAATGATTTAAATTATTATGCAATCATTTCAAGGCTACATACACTCGTAGCAAGATTCATTCATTCTTGAAAAGATTAAGACAACAACAGAGAAATTGCAAACACTATTCACACCATACATTGGATCAATTTTTCTTTGTTATCTTCATTCAAAATCAAGAAAATGGTTACAACTAAAATCAAAGCAACAACTACTACTCTGAGATTCCTACTTGCTCACAATTCTTGTAACCCCTCCTTTGGGCGTACAAAATCTCTCTTTATACAAAAGAAACAAACTAACTACTATCTAATTGTGGTTACATTGAGACTAGGATTAAGATCCCAAGTCACGCGTTCTCATTTTGTCCCCACGCGTGTGATCTTTCCTCTTTTGTTTTCTATAGCTTCAAAAGATTTGAAGTACTGGCTAGCATTCGAGACTCCGGATTGGCTCTCAGGCACTGAGTTGTCCTACCACGTGTACTTGTTGACGATGCTCCTGCATCAATTTTGGAGTTCTTCACCACACAATGCTCAATCTTGGTAGGGACGATGAACCCCTATTCTGGCATTCTTGACCTCCCTATTGTGGAGTTAACAATGTTTCATTTATTACCCCTTCAATCAATGAAATATCAACCATGGGAGGAGTGTGGACATGGGATTGTCTAGTTTTTGGAACATTTTATTGTCCAACAAGAGATTGCACCATAGAACCTTCTTCACCACAATGTTGTACACCAATTGCTTCTCTATTTTCATCCATTGTATAATCATCTCCAAGAAAATGCTCCATCATCTGGTCATCCACAAAAAATTGTATTTATGAGATATTGTTTGGATTGCTCTCTAATGAACTCTTGCGCTTTTCTTCTGGTGATGGAGGAGAAAAAATAACAACATCTACTCTGCTATAAATTGGATTTACCTCTTTTGAAATCCTACGCTTTGACATATATAACTTCTCTTTTTGTCTTTCTTATTCTACCTTTTCAATTGATTTCTTTTTTCTCGAGGAATTTATTTCTCGAATACGGTGGTTCCTCATGTTTAAAGATAAAAATTGGCTTCCAAACACCCAACACAAATTTGTCTTTTTATTATGTAATAATGAACAACCAAGTGGATAATTTTTTTTTTATTACAAAATAAGACACATCTAATAATTCCAATTCCAATTCCAATTGCACTTGGACAAATTTATCTTCAAATTCCAAGAAGACACAATAACATACAAAAAATAATTCCAATTTCACTTGGACAAATTTGTCTTCCAATTCCAAGAAGACAAAAGGAGATACAAACAAGAATTCCAATTTCACTTGGACAAATTCTTCTTCCATTTCCAAGTAGACACAAGAATATACAAACAACAATTCAAATTTCACTTGGGAAAATTTGTCTTCCAATTCCAAGAAGACACAAGAATATACAAACAACAATTCCAATTGCACTTGGACAAATTCCAATTCCAAGAAGACACAATAATATACAAACAACAATTCCAATTGCACTTGGACAAATTCCAATTCCAACAAGACACAAGTAGATATAAACAACAATTCCAAGAAGACACAAGGTATATGCATAGTGCACTCAGGGCTTGAGTGTAGAGAGGGTTAAGGATTGAGTATACTTTATTCCTAAGCTTAGATGGACCTAAGGGGGTCTATGTTATGGTCTATGCCAAGCTCTAGGTCAATGTGTAAATATAGATCTATCTCTATGTTGTGTTCTAGGTCATGGTCTACGTCAAGCTCTAGGTCATCATATAAATCTAGATCTAGCTCTATGTCATGGTCCAGGTCATGGTCTAGGTATATTTCATGATCTATGTCATGTTCATCATATAGGTCTAGGTCATGCGCTAGGTATTTCAATGTCTATGTCTTGCTATGTCTAGGTTTAGGTCTAGTTCTTGCCATGTCTAGGTCAAGGCCATTTCTTTCCTTGTGATGTAGGGAGGATGGACACAGAGAGATGAAGAAACACAGTGTGAGAGGGGGAGAGGGGAATAAAAAGAGAGTGAGGGACATGGAGAGGGGGGGGTAGAGAGTGAGAGAGTGAGAGTATGGGAGGTAGAGAGTGAGAGAGTGAGTGTATTGGAGGTATATGTCATGGTCTATGTCAAGCTCTATGTCATCGTCTAAATATATATCTATCTCTATGTCATGGTCTAGATAATGGTCAATGTCAAGCTCTAGTTCATCATCTAAATATAGCTCTAGCTCTATGTCATGGTCTGGGTCATGTTCTAGGTCTATGTCATGGTATACATCATGGTCATCGTATAGCTCTAGGTCATGGTCCAGGTCTTACCATGTCTAGGACTTGCTATGTCTAGGTCTTGAAATGTCTAGGTTAAGGTCATTTCTTTCCTTGTGATGTAGGGAGGGGGGCTACAGAGAGAGGAAGAAAGAGAGTGTGAGAGGGGGAGAGCAGAAGAAAAAGAGAGTGAGGGATAGGGAGACAAATAGGGGGGGTAGGGAGTGAGATATTGAGAGGAAGGGGGGGGGAGGGAGATTAGATAGATGAAAAGAGAGAAAGGTGGGGAGAGTGGGGAAGAGTGGGGGATACAGGGAGAAAGAGAGTGGGGTTTAAATTAAAGAGGTAAATATAGAATAGGATAGAGATGGATTTTTTTAGAGTTTGATAGGGTTGGATAGGAAGACCAAGATGGGGGGTTAGAGAGAGAGAGTTAGAGTGAGGCTAACAACAAGGAGAGAGATAAAGAGGTGGTAGATGTAGGAGACAAAGAGGGTATAGATAGTGGGAGGGAGGGACAAAGGGGAGGAGAAAGGATATGATCTAGGTGGATATTGGTGGCCACCCACCTTTTCCAACTGGCTCAAAATAGTTTTCTGGCAATTTCGGTAATTTACTATTTTTAGCAGTTTTTAACTTCCGGGGCCATTTTGAGGCCCTAAACGATGTTTTTTGGGAAAAAAAGTTTTCAATATTAAAGTTCTTTCTTTATTTCACCTAAAATGAATCTCCTCGACAATACCTTTCCAATGGGATATCATACGCCTAAAACGAAGATCGTATGCAAAAGTTACGACCTCGGGAAGTTGATGTACTAACTTACCCAAATGGGGCCCACATGACTTTTGGCGCTTCATCTCCTAGGGTTAGTTTTTTGGATGTCTAGGTTTTTGGCATTCCCGTTTATTGTAAAAATTCCTTCAAAGCCTCATTGTAATCATCTTCTTGTGAATGTGAGTAGCCGTCACATCTCTTCTCAGAGATAATCTTCCACCATTCTAGCTAGTCTTTCACTCTGTACTTTTACAGCCTCTGTACATTTATTTCATTAATAGAAATCGTGTATTAATGTATATCTGTGACTCTTGTTTATTTCAGCTATATCTCTGTTATATTTTTGTCTCTCTTGCAATATGTCTAAATATTGTTGTGTTATATCTCCGCTCTCATTTCGTACCAAAAATAATCTGGATCAGTGGTATCAGAGCAGGCTGCTCTTGATCATTTTTCAGTGCATGTCCCTGATGAGGTCTGAGTATAGCAAGTTGGGTCTCGAGCTTGTTTCTCTTGAGTAAAATCTCTCTCGCACACCTAAGAAACCCTCAATGGCAGAAGAAAAGAAAAATGATGGAGCAGACGATCCTATCAGTCTGTTGCTTGAGAAAACTCTCACATGACAGAGGGACAAAATGATGGAGAATTTTTCCAACATCCTTCAATGCCTACCGATATAAACAAGGGAATATTCATCAAATGACCACTTTGGAGGCACCTCTCCTTTCAAGGTACAAGTTAATTTTGTTATTTTTGTATTTGAAGGACAGATAGATGCAGAAGCTCTAGACAAATGGTTAAATCTGCTAGAAGGTTATTTCTCTGTTCACAATTTTTCCGATAGAGAAAAGATCACCTTCACACTTCTTAAAGATCTCCCCCATGTCAAACATTGGTACGAAAATTAGTGGGAGCAGAGTTCCACAGAGGAGTCTAGAATATATGGGGTCGAGCCCACTTGATAATTTTTTGTGGATGCGGTAAAGGAACAATATTACCCTATTGGAAACTATGAGGACCAGTACATGAGATGGACCACACTATGGAAAGAGAGGGGCCAAGCAGTTCCAGATTTCACAAATACCTTCCATACCTTGTGCACCAAGATGGGTATCAAAGACTCTGAATGACATTTGGTTCTGAAATACCATGGGGCTCTACACAGATACATCCAAACTAAAATGGATTTTCTAGACATCTCATCACTCGATGCTGCTTATCGATATGCTATTAAAATCGAGCAGAAATTTAAGCACCAAGAAAAATGAGAGTTCGGGTCTGCAAATATGCAACAACCAAAGTATGACAAAGATGACCCTAACAAACAACTTCCTGAAAACCAGTCCAAACCATAGGAAAAGAAGGGTCACAAGAAGACAAAGAAGGACACCAAAAAATGGTGCGATTTCCACAAAAGCTCCTGGAACAACACTGATGAATGTCGCTCAAAATAGTCATTGGTGGTTGAGATCAAAGACAAGGAGTCAAACCCTGATTCTGTATTTGATTATGAAATTACTGGTAAAAGACAGATCATCGACGCAAATCCCACTGCTATTGTCGCGACCGCAACAATTCAACCAGAAGAACCAATAGATCTTGAAGAGGGGGAGCACCTTTTTCATTCACAGATGTGGGTGAAGGGGACCCCTCTGCATTTTATTATTGATAGCATAAGCCAAAAGAACCTCATCTCAGAAGAGGTCATCAAACAGTTGGGATTGTCGACAACACCACACCCACAGCCATACAACATCGGGTGGCTTCACCAAGGACGAGATCTTCATGCCAGTCAGCAATGTCGATTTTCATATGGCATCTATCCCTTCAAGGATGAGGTATTATGTGATGTTTCCCCACTAGATGTCTGTAATGTTCTCTTGGGCCAGCCATATATGTGGAGACACCATGTTGTTTACGAGTCTTGACCCCGTAGTGTCATTGTTTCTCTAGGGGGTACACTCTACAGAATACTAGAGGTAGTTCTGACTATTGTTCCACCTAAACAGTGCCACAAGGTAGTATCTCATACTGCAAAATTCAGCTTCTTCACAATCTGTTCAAAAGGGGAACAGAAGGACACTGCAACCACTACAACCTCACCCCAAGCACCTTCTATCCAGTAGAAGCAAGTCGAAAAGGTTGTAGAAAAGCTCAAAGATTCCTTTTGCACACCATCCTCTCATGTAGCTCAACTTTTTGAACAGCCTCAGCCGCAACAGGTTCATGACAGACTTCCACAAACTGAGCAGCGCAACGTCTCCAGTAAGGCAAGCAGCTCACCGAGATTCAGATTCAGCAAACATTTTTTCCTCTCCCTCGAGCACTCAATACAATGTATACCATTTCTTCATAAGGAGGGAGGATTTATATAGGTGGATATCGGTGGCCACCCACATTTTCCAACTAGGTCAAAACAATTTTTTGGCAATTTTGGTAATTTACTATTTTTAGCAGTTTTTAACTTTCAAGGCCATTTTGAGGCCCTAACCGATGTTTTTTGGGAAAAAAAGTTTGAAATATTTAATTTCCCTTTATATTGTGTCTAAAATTAATCTTCTCGATTATACCTTTCCAACGGGCTATCATACGCCTAAAATGGAGATCGTATGCAAAAATTACGACCTCGGGAAGTTGATGTACTAACTTACCCAAACAAGGTCCACATGACTTTTGGTGCTTCATCTCCTAGGGTTAGGTTTTTGGATGTCTAGGTTTTTTTCATTCCTATTTATTGTAAAAATGCCTTCAAAGCCTCATTGTAATCATCTTCTTGTGAATGCGAGTATCCGTCACATCTCTTCTCAAAGATAAGCTGCCACCATTCTAGCAAGTCTTTCACTCTGTACTCTTACAGTCTCTGTACATTTATTTCATTAATAGAAATCGTGTATTACTGTATATCTGTGACTCTTGTTTATTTCCGCTATATCTCTATTATATTTTTGTCTCTCTTTCAATATCTCTAAATATTTCTGTGTTATATCGGTGCTCTCATTTCATGTCGAAAATAATCCGGATCAGGATGTGTGAGAGAGAAAGAGAGAGATACGCGAAGAGGTGGTATATAGAGAGGGATTCAAACATTGATTGTGAATATTAAAGAACATTGAATCAACTATAAGATTATGCTTATATTAAAATAAAAAAGAAGAATCAATGTACCATAATCATCATTAAATCACATGAGATCATTATTAAACCATAGGTGAATGATCATATCCATAAATATCATTATAAAACAAGAGGTATAGGAATATTACACTTAGGGATTGGGTGTGCATGGGGTTAAGGATAGATTATAGGTTATTTGTAGGATTATATGGAGGTAGGGGGATCTAGGTCTAGTTCATAGTCATTTTCATATAAGTACTAATATAAGTAATCCATTGGAAGAAGAACAAAAAAGTAACACTCGCCTTACATGCAAGGCTACATTTCTCTATTGCACATTTCCTTTATTCATTGTGAGGCATGCCTCGCCTTTAGATGGAGAGAGAGAGAGAGAGGTAGAACAAGAGAGAGAGAGAGAGTGGGAGGGGGGGCGATAGAGGGAAG
>ML779484.1:849857-887670 GCA_009831015.1 Picea engelmannii | reverse complement strand
GGGGGGTAGAGAGAGAGGTAAATGTAGGAGAGAGGGGTATGTGTACGAGAGATAGAGGAGATATAGTGGCACAGGGGGGATAGAGGCATGGATGAGGGGGGAGAGAGAGTGTGTGTGAGAGTGTTAGAGGGGGAGAGAGAGAGTGCATGAGAGTGTGAGAGGGGGAGAGAGAAATACAAAGAGGAGGGGTAGAGACAAAGAGGGAGGAGGGGGGGAGAGACAAAGACAAATAGGAGGGGTAGAGACAAAGTGTGAGAAGGACAAGAGGGAGAAAGAAAGGGGGGGGGTAGAGAGAGGGATAGTGAGAGGAAGGGAAGCAAAGAGGGGGAATAGAGAGAGAAAGATGGGAAGAGAGAGTGAGAATAAGACTAACAATGAGTAGAGAAAGAAAGGTTATAATAGACACGGAAGAGAGAGGGGAGTGAGGGATAAATGGGAAGATCGTCAGAGAGAAATGGAGAATGGAAGAGTGGGGGATAGGGAGGGAGTGGGTGTGAGATTCTGAGGCATGTCAAGGTAAGTTTTAGTTCTAGGTTTTTCCATGCCTTGTGATGTATAAATCTTTCCATGTCTAGGTATTTCCATGTATAGGAGTGTGAGGGAGAGAGAAGGAGACAAACATGTGGGGTAGAGAGGGAGAGGGAGAGTGAGAGTGAGAGTGAGAGGTGGGGTAGATGTAGGAGAGGGAGGAAAAATATAGATAAGGAAGGAAATGATTTTTAGGAGCACACACGTGTTCCTAGAGTGCATGCAGACTTGTTTGAATTCAATGTTTTTGGGCGGCATTGACAAGGTGTATGTTGAAGACTGACTTGGTTCGCTCAAATTTAGGTTCAAGATGACAAACCTATTGGTTCGGTCTACAAATTCTTAAAAAGATCCATTTTTGTGAATGGCCCCTCTACATATTTGTCTTTGATGTTATTTTTCTAAAGGATAATAAATTCAGTTGTTGACGAAATTATAGACTTAGATAGAGTTGACTAGGAAAATTTTAAATATATAATTGTTTTTTAAATTATTATTGTTCACTATTTTTTTTATCTATTTTTGTCTTCACATATATCAAAATCCTAGAATACATACATCTCCTATTCATTCAATAACGTTTTCTCAGCTTAACCATTTCTCAAATGAGTTATATGCGGCACTAGAGGAGACTGATACCTATGATCTAAAAAAAATTGTTTTGATCATGTTAATACCCTTTTAGCCTACATGAACAAAAGACATTGTAATTTTAGGCATATGTTGACTTTGATACTTTAAAAAATATATAAAATTAATATTAAAAACTTCCAAAAAATATGTAGAACAAGAAAAACAAGTTTTTTACAAGTATACAAGTTTTTAGAATGAAATTACATCATTAAGACACTCAATGCCTGCACGAATGAAAACATATACCTTATATTTTGTTTGAAAAATAATATATCACTAATAGAAAAATAAAATTTGACCTAGTTGTTCACAATTTCTATGAACAAAAGTTGTATATTCGGAAAGCTAATTCAATTTCCTATGTTTCATCTTCTTACACCATATTCAAATTCATTGTAAAAGTACCTTGAATAATCTCTCCAAGTTAAAATATTGTTATTTTTCTAGGTTTTCATTTCCACTAACGCTTCATGAGAGACAATCATTAGCTTGCACTCACCCTCTAATCAACATGAACTTTAATCGATGAAGGAAGAAGAGGAAATTTGAAAAATTAAGAACTCTGATCGAGGAAGGAAATTTGAATCAAGGAATGTGAATATGAACTCAATAAACATGTCCATTGGTATGGTTCCTTTGTCGATAAGAGTTATTGGTCTCCAAAGTTTGCTGGAAACTTTTTTGGCAAACTAGAGTTCCTATTCACTAGAGTTCTTGATGTCATAGTTCCTTTGCCAATACTCTTGAAAACCAAAGTGTCTAAATAGGTTAAAGGAGTCATCTTGAAAACCAAAGTGTCATAAAACCAATAAGTAGGAGGGAAATAAAATCCCAAATCCCTACCATGGTCATATAAAAAATAAATTCAAAGGCCAATGGATTTTAGTTGAGTGAAAAATAAAGGAATAACATAATGCTCGACAAGGAACTATTCCATGGATATATGATTGAAAAATGAAGGTCAAAGTTCCTTTCTCATAGTGATCTAGATTTAGTAGTGGAACGAACTGATTAACAGACTAAATACAATAAACAAAGAGATATGAATAATAACATAGATATCCAGTGAACAATATCTTCTATTAAATAATGAAATAGGCTGAAACTATAAAAATGCAGAACGGAAACACTTGCTTGAATGGTGGTAGCTATATCTAAGAAGAGATGTGGCTTCTACATGCATCCATCTGAGAAGAATGGATTACAATGAGGCTTCAGAGGCCTTTTTGATATTACTCATGAATTCCAAAACCCTAGACATCCAAAAACCTAACCCTAGAACGTGAAACGCCAAAATTCATGTGGGCCCCTATGGGTAAGTTGGTGTAAGTTGGTACCTCAACCTCCTAGGGTCGTAACGTTTTCATACAACCTTCATTTTAGGCATGGGATAGCCCATTGGAAAGGTATTTCAGAGAGCTACACATTTCACCGTCAAAATTTGGTTGTCAGTAGTTTGACTATGGCAAGCCAAAAAAACAATGTTTAGGGCCCCAAAACAGCCCGGGAAGTACAACAAGATGGGATGACATGAAAACATACAAAATAATCTAGTCGGATTAGGCGAGAGGCCACCAGTGTCCACCTAGAGGATTTTTGGGGCTTCAGACAACCCCAAAAGTGTAGAACCCACAATTACAAAGGAGTACAGAAGAACGTGTTGAATAAAAATGAACAAAAGGAGCTAGTTGGAATAGGTGGGTGGCCACCAATATCCACCTATATCAATCCTCCCCCCTTAGGAAGAAATGGTCTCCATTGCATTGAGTTACCCCATCAGTTGAGGAAAATTCTGCTAGATTTGGCCTCGGATGAGCCACTTGCCTTGGTGTAGGAGTTTCCCTACCTTGGCAACCTGATAAAGTTGGATCCTCTGCTGGTGAGTGCCCTTGACCTGTGTGTCCACTATCTGATCAGTGGATGCTTGTTCCATGCAGTCAGGGTTGATTTCTTTTGGTGTCAGTTGTTCTGCAATCTCTGAGGTGTCCAATAATGGTGGAAACCTGGACGAAGAAGGTCCACATTGAACACTAGATGTAGGCCAAGGAAGGGTGGAGTGTTGAGCTCAAAATTATCTCTACCCACAACCTTGGTGATAGTGTAAGGCCCATAATGAAGTAGGTAAAGCTTCCAATGGGGCCCCATGAGATGCTCCTTCTGCAAATGTAGCCAAATTTTGTCGCCAATCTGAAACTGGTGTGCTACCCTGTGCTGATCATGGCGCTACTTGTACTTAACATTGGATTCCTGCAAAATCTCCTGGACCTATTGGCAGATGTGTTGAAGCCACTCAATGAATCTAGTGGCTTTGTTGACCATAGACTGGTCATGGGAAGAGTCTATCTGTGTGGTGGCAAGAGGAAGTCCAACATCAATTGGTCCCAAGGGTTGGAATCCTAGACCCACCTAAAATGGGCTATGTCCAGTGGAGCTATGGAGAGCCCTGTTGTAACTATATTAAACATAGGGGAGACTCTTGTCCCATGTACGTGGCTGATTAGAACTGTACATGCACAAGATGTGCACAATCATATGATTGATAACCTCTACTTAGTCGCCAGTTGGGGGTGGAAAGAAGTGGACTTTGTGAGCATGGTGTCCAACAGAGACCAGAGACTCGACCAAAGTGTGCCAAGGAACATGTTGTCCTGGTTAGAGATGATGGTTTGGGGTATCCCAAAGTGGACCCACACTCGTTAGAAGAAGAGCTTGGAAGTATCTTTCGCTGTGATATTCTTCTTGTAGGCTATGAGGATGGCCATCTTCGAAAACTGATCAACGATCGAAAATATGCACTCATTTCCTTTCTTGGTGGACGACAAGCCAGACATGTAATCCATTAAGATGGATTTCTAAGGATTCTCAGGAATAGGAAGAGGGGTGTATAAGCCTTGCTTCTTGATGGTTGGCTTGGAAATGACACAGGAAGTGAAAGATCTAATTTACTTGATGACATCCTATCGAATTTTCAACCAATAAAAATGTTTCTGAAGAACAACCACAATTTTCTCCACGCCAAAATGTCCTACCACCCGACTGTAGTGGGCTTCCCAAATCCATTTTGCACGCTCTCTTATAGGAACATAGAGATGTCCCAGGTGGCATAAGATTCTGTCCAGAATGTGAAAATTAGTGACAGTTGTGCATGTACCCAAGAGCTGATAGGTGGTGGTGAATTTCCCATCTTGTTGATAAAGTTGGTGCCACTTAGATGCTTCATGTACACAGGAATGGATCACAATGGTGAGTGCAACCATAGGAGGTCGTTTGAGGCAGTCAACAACATGATTGGAGATACTTGTCTTATACTTGATGTTGAGATGGAACTGTTGCAGGTAGGTGGACCACTTCTGATGGAAATCGTTCTGCAATTTCCCCTATGTATGTATGAAGTGCATAGGCTTGTGATCAATGTGTATGATCATCTCTTTTCCTAGAATTTAATGTTTCCATTGACGACAGACTTGTACAATGGAATACATTTCCTTGTCATAGGTGGGGTATTTAAGGACAGTATCGGAGAGTGTCTCAGTATGGTATGCCACTAGATGCCCATGCTGAGTGAGGAATGTGCCCACAACATAGTCAGATGCATCAGTCTCAATCTTGAATGGTTGCTACATATCAGGCAAGGAGAGTACTAGAGCTGAGCACAAGCAATGCTTCAGATCATCGAATGCTCATTGTTTCTCCTTCCCCCACACGAACTTGGCCCTATCACCATCATTAGTCACCTGGATGAGGGCCCATGCAATATGGGAGAATCCCAAGACAAACCGTTGGTAGAAGTTGGCTAGTCCCAAGAAGCTCTGAAGCTCAGTCAGTGTGGTTGGGGTTGACCAGTCATGGATGACTTGGATCTTAGATGGATCAACATGTACCCTATTCTCATCAACAATGTATCCCAAGTATTGGACCATGTTCATGCCAAAAGATCATTTTTCCAAGTTGGCATATAACTTGTGTTGCCGCAGAGTGCTCAAAACCTGTTGAATATGTCGCATGCTCCTCCCACATTCTGCTGAAGATGAGGATGTCATCCAAATATACCACCAAAAATGAGTTGGTGAAGGGTCTCAGTACATCATCCATCAACCTCATGAAAGTGGTTGGAGCATTTGTTAAGCCAAAGGGCATGAATATCCATTCAAAGAGACCTTCTTTAGATTTGAATGTTGTCTTCCATACATCAGTTGGTTTGATGGGAACCTAGTGGTAGACAAACTTGAGGTCAATCTTGCTGAAGAAATTTCCCCCCTTGAGTTGGTCAAGAAGGTCATCAATCCTGGGAATAGGGTACCAATTCTTGACTGTGATTTTGTTTAAGGCTCTATAATCAATGCAGAGTCGCCAAGTCCTGTCCTTCTTCTACACCAATATAATTGGGCTTCCGCAAGGGGAGGAGTTAGGTCTGATGTTCCCCTTTTGAAGAAGGTCTTGGATATGACGCATGATTTCATCATTTTCCATCAGCGAGTAATGATAGACTGGTCCATTAGGTATATATTCATCGAGGGTCAGATAAATGGGATGCTTGACTTGGAAGTGTGTTGGTACCCCTATAGGTGAGGAGAAGATGTCTCTGTATTCTTCGACGATCCTGTCCACTTGATTATGTTGCAAAAAGAGGATTTGTGTAGAGGCCATGGATGTGGTGGCGACCTTCTGCTTAATATAATCACATATTACAAAGAAGACGAACTTTCCAGATTGTGAGATGACCTTACTTCATTTTTTAGTAGATATTAAAGAAATAACAGTATGCGACGCTACCTCTGGTATCCTGTACAATTTTCTACCCAAAGTAATAATAACACTGCGGGGTCTAGAATCATACACAACATGATGCTTCCACAAATATGGTTGTCCTAAAATAACATTACAAAATTCAAGGGGATAAATATCACACAGTACCTCATATTTGAAAGGCATGATGTCGTAGGGAAGATGACACTATTGGCTAACACAGAGATCTCTTCCTTGGAGAAGCCAGTCGATGATGTAGGGTTATGAGTGAGGTGTTGTTGGCAGGTCCCACCGCTTGAAGATCTCTGCTGAAATCAGGTTCTTTTGACTACCGCTATCGACAATTAAATGAAGTGGAGCCCCCTTTACCCACATCTACAAGTGAAATAGGCGTTCTCCTTCCTCCAGTTCTTCTGGTTTGCTTGGACAGACTTTGGTGGTAGTGACAGTGGCACTAGGTTCAATATCGATAATCCCCTTCCCTCCTTCAATATTTGATTCAGAATCAGAATCGTCCTCTGAATCGAAAGCCTTCAGTTCAACCATGAGGAACTACTTGGAGTAGTATTCTTCAATGTTGTTCCAAGGGCTTTTATGGTACTCACACCATTTCCCCATGTCCTTCTTCATCTTCTGATTGCCTTTCTTATGTTGCGTCTTGGACTGGTTTTCCTGAGGGTGTCCATCTTGACTTGGTCCCTTGCTGTGTGGATTGGGACTTCCTTTTCCCTACTTCAGCTATGAGGGGTTTGCATATCCAAACTCTCGCCTTTTCTGCTTAAATTTTTACTCGATCTTGACAACGTATCTATAAGACATGCCAAATGAGGCAATGTCCAGAAACTCCATTTCTATTTGAAAGTATCTATGCAAACAACCATGATATTTTAGCACCAGATGATGCTCAGAGTATTTGATACCCAATTTGGTGCATAGGGTATGGAAAATATTGGTGAAATTTGGTACTATGACTCCCTTTCTTGACGAAGGGTGTTCCATCTAGTGTACTAGTCCTCGTAGCTTCCAACATGGTAGTATTGTACTTTAATGGTGTCCCTGAAGGAATACCATGTAGGGGCCACCACAAACATTTCATATTCCTCCACGACCCTTTGCTGAGATTAAGTATCCCACTAGTCTTTAACATGGGGAATGACCCTGAGGAGTGAAAAAGTGATCTTTTCCCTATCGGAAAAATTGTGGACCGAAAATTACCCTTCGAGAAGATTCAACCATTTATCTACAACATTTGCATCTACCAGTCCTTCAAATAATGGAATATCAAAATTTACTTATACCTTGAAGGGGGTTGCATGGCCGCTTGATGAAGATGCTTCTCCTGTGGGCAGTCGTCGAAGGATCTGCACGAAGTTTTCCATCATTTTGTTCCTTTGTCACACAAGGGATTCCTCGAGCAACATTTTAATAGGATCTCCTGGTCCATTATATTTATTTTCATCCCCCATGGGTTGTTCTCAAGCTCAACGCGACTGACTTGTAATGGCTCAATTGGTTCGAGTCCCAAGTTCTTGTACCCAGATCTTGTCGGGGACATGGATGAAGAAAAATAAATGAAGAGAAGACCGCTCTGATACCATTGATCCAGATTTAGGATTGGAACTAATTGATTAACATAATGAATACAATAAACAAAGAGATATGGAGAATAACATAAATATCTAGTGAACAATATATTCTATTGAATAATGAAATAGGTTGAAACTGTAAAATTGCATAACCGAAACACTTGCTTGAATGGTGGTAGCTATCTCTAAGAATAGATGTGGTTGCTATGTGAATATTTGTGAGAAGAATGGATTACAATGAGGCTCCAAAGGCATCTTTTATATTACTCATGATTGTCAAAACTCTAGACATCCAAAAACCTAACCCTAGAAGGTGAAATGCCAAAAGTCGTGTGGGCCCCTATGGGTAATTTGGTGTAATTTGGTACCTCAACTTCCCAGGTTCGTAACGTTTGCATACGGCCTTTGTTTTAGGCTTGTGATATCCTATTTGAAATGTCTTTCATAGAACTACACATTCCAGCATCAAACTCTGACTATGTGTACATTTTGACTGTGGAGATCCAAAAAAACAACATTTAGGGCCCCAAAATGGATCTGGAAGTACAACAAGATGGGTAGACATGAAAACATACAAAATAAGCTAGTTGGATTAGGTGAGAGGCCACCAATATCCACCTTGAGGATGTGTGGGGATTCAGACAACCCCAAAAGTGTAGAACCCACAATTACAAAGGAGAACAGAAGAACGTGTTGAACAAAAATGGACAATAGGAGCCAGTTGGAATAGGTGGGTGGCCACCAATATACACCTGGATCACATAGTTCCTATGGTCATAGTTCATATCAGTCAAAGTTCCTAATTGACAAAGGAACTATGACCTCAATAAATATGATTGACAAAAGAACTCTGGCCAACAAGAACTCGTCGATCAGAGTTCTTAAGCTCATAGTTCCTATTAGTCAAAGTTCCTAAGGTCATAGTCGCTTTGTCAATTAAGAACTTTGACTAAAATAAACATGATGAAGGAACTTTGAATGAAAAAGAAAATATGACCTTTGTTTTCTATTCATAGTTCCAAGGAATGGTGCCTGACATATAAATTTCTCAAGGTCATAGTTCCTTTGTCAGTCAAGAACTATGACTGTTAGAAACTATTAAAAAGGAACTACGGCTGAGAAAGGAATTATGACCTTCATTTGTGAATCATAGTTCTAGGGAATAGTTCTTGTCAATAAACATTTTTTAGGTCATAGTAGTAAGGAACTATGACTAAAAGGAACTATAAAAAAGGAACTTTAACTGACAAAGGAATTATGACCCTTTTTTTGTTGTAGTTCCAGGGAATAGTTCTTGTCAGTCAAATTTCTTGAGGTAATAACTCCTTTATCAGTTAGGAACTATGAATGAAAATAACTATGACCATAATAACTACAATGAAGGAAATTTAACCGAAAAAGGAACTATGACCTTTGTTTGTTGTTTGTAGTTCCCGAGGTCATAGTTCCTTCAACAATTAGGAATTCATATTGAAAGGAACTATGAGAAAGGATCTTTGAACAAAACATGAATTATGAACTTTGTTTCTTGGTCATAGTTCCATGGTATATTTCTTGTCTGTAAAACTTCTTGAAGTCATGGATCCTTTTCTAGTCAGGAACTATGACCTTCGTTTGTCAGTCGTAGTTCTAGGGAATAGTTCTTGTCGATCAAAGTTCCCAAGATGATAATTTATTTGTTAGTTAGGAACTATGACCTTTGTTTTTCAATTGTAGTTCCAAAGAATAGTTCTTTCCAGTCAAAGTTCCTTTGTTAGTAAGGAAAATTGACTAACAGGAACTATGATGAAGGAATTTTGACCAATAAAAGGAACTATGACCTTCATTTTTTATCGTAGTTCCAAGGAATAGTTCTTGTCAGTCACAGTTCTTGATGTCATAGTTTCTTTTTCAATTAAGAACTGTGACCATAGGAACTATGACGAAGGAACTTTGATCAAAAAAGGAACTATAACCTTTGTTTGTTGGTTGTAGTTCTAGGGAATAGTTCCTATTAGTCAAATTTCCCTAGGTCATATTTCCTTTGTCAGTCAGGAACTCTAAATGATAGGAATTGTGACCACAGGAACTATGATAAAGGAACTTTGGGTAACAAAGGATCTATTACCTTCATTTTTTAGTTGTAGTTCGAGGGAATAGTTCCTGTTAGTCAAAGTTCCTGAGGTCATAGTTCCTTTGCAAGATAGGAACTCTATTTGATATGAATGATGTCCATAGGAATTATGTCAACGGAACAATGACCTTTGTTTGTTGGTTGTAGTTTTAGGGAATAGTTCCTATAAATAAAAGTCTTGAATGTCAGAGTTCTTTTGTCAGTCAATAATTCTAATAGACAGGAACTATGATGAAGGAACTTTGATCAACAAAGGAACTATGACCTTCGTTTATCGATTGTAGTTTTAGGGAATAGTTCCTAAGGTCATAGTTCATTTGTCAGTCAAGAACTATGACTGACATAAACTATGATGAAGGAAATTTGATTGCAAAAGGAGCTATGACCTTCATTTGTCAATTGTAGTTCTAGGGAATAGTTATTGTTAGTCAAATTTCCTATGAGTCGTAATTCATGTTGGATAGAGTTCCTAAGTTTCGTAGTTCCTTTATGGCCATAGTTTTTTTCAGTTAGATTTCTTATTCACTAGATTTCTTGAGGTTTTATAGTTCCTTTTTTGGTCCACTTTAAAAACAAAGTGTCTAAATAGGTTTAAGGAGTCCTCTTGAAAACCAAAGTTTCATAAAACGAAAATAAGTAGGGAAATAAATGCCCAAATCCCTACCAATGCCATCTAAAAAAACTTGTAAAGGCCAATACCCTTGATTCAAGCAAAAAATAAAATCACATCATAATGCTTGAAAAGGAACTATTCCTTGGAGCTATGACTGACAAATAAAGGTCATAGTTCCTTTGTTTGTTAAAGTTCCTTCGTCATAGTTTTTTTTCAGTCATAGTTCTTGACTAACAAAGGAACTATGACCTCAGAAACGTTGATAAAAAAAGGAACTATGACTGGCATGAACTCGTTGATCAGAGTTCTTGAGCTCATAGTTCCTTTCTAGGTCATAGTTCATGTCAGTCAAAGCTTAGGAACTATGACCACATAAACTATGTCGAAGGAACTTTGACCTACAAAGTAACTATGAACTATGTTTATCATCCATAGTTCCAGTGAATGATTCCTATCAATCATAGTTACTTATTAGTCAAGAACTCTGATTGAAAGGAACTTTGATAAAAAAAACAACTATGACCTTCATTTTTCGTTCGTAGTTATTTCATTTCTGTCATAGTTCCTTTGTCGATTAGTAACTATAATGAAGGATATTTGCCCATATTTAAAACTTAAAAAGTGATATATTGTATAGGGAAAAAATAAAGCATGTTCCCAATGGAAAAAAAATTAGCTTACAGTTTTATCCCGTGTTTCCAATGGATAGTGTCGAATAACAATGTAGTAATAAAACTAAAGGATAAGCACACTAAATTGTAATTAGGAATTCACCAATATGCACAAATTTGTTTCTCTAAGCGGGTTGTGAATTTTTTCTGAGAACATTGTGAATAGTAAATCAGAAAATAAAGATCATTGCCTAGGATACATAACTCCTTAACAATTTCATTGTTTTTCCTTAACAAAATGATATTTATTAGTATTTTAAAAGGAACAAATTTAACTGGTTGGAAAGATCAAAAAGTCTTTAGAATTGTATTGGTTCCAAGGGATTCTCTCTCAAACCAGAAATCCTGCTGTCCAAATACAAAAAATTCTTCGAGTATTGAAAGTTGAAGAGTTCATAGGGAACTGACATCCAGAAAGATGATTTTGCAAAATTCCATGACAAAACGAAAGTTAATACGAACTTTAAGACAAGTCATATTTTATTTGCATTTCAAGAAATTCATTCAAAATTTGGAATTATTAATAGGGATCACTTAACAAAAACATAAATAACATATTACCGACACGTACTGAATATTGAATAATAACAACATACAAAAAATGATGCAAAATTTACCTTTAAGTAAAATGCAAAGCCAACCAAAAAATAAAAAGGAAGATACCCATCCCTCCAGAGAAACCTGCCAAAATCAAACTACGGTTAAGCATTCTTTTCATTTAATTTCATACAATTGTTATGAGGAATTACATGATGTCAAGTTTTTCCATGCGTCATGAGTAGGACACATCTTTTGACCTTGTTCATTAACCATGTAGAGAGTGTAGTCATAACAACCTAAACAACAGCACAAAAATGCTTCAAATATTAAATATAATTACTTGTATGAGTACAAAGTAGTTTATAATATTATCTTAAAATTCAATATGACATAGTTATTTTAGGATTAGGAAATGACTTGCATGCCAACAATTCCAAGGAATGCAACACTACCAGATGAAATTACTAGAAAATTCAGGATGAATGTTGAGATTAGGATTTAGCACATGTCATTTAAATAAGCCAAACAATTTATTTCTAATTTATTTTTTCTTCAAAAAAAAAATTCATATCTTAAAAAACAAAAAATTTCAACACTCATAAGTCTAGAAAAATTGCTCACTCAATTCAACAAATTCCTCTTGTACTATTTTCTACAATACAAATTAATATTTGTATAATGCACTACCTAACTATCTACAAAGATGTTGATATGAAACCTAGTAGAAAACTCTAAAATGGAGTTGTTTTAGAATATAAAACCATTGAATCCACTCAATGGTTGTAGGAGAAGCAACCCATTACCGAGCTACAATTTTTTATTTTTTAGAAATAATAAGAAACCAATGTCGAAAATCCTTGTAACCTTAACCTAAATATTAAAAATCAGCGAAAAGAGGGGCAAGAATATACTTCCATTTGTCCTTGAAATGTTGGAAAACATAAACTTACAATCAGAGGGAGTGTGTATCTTCCCTCCCATTGTTCAGAGGATTTGATATTAGTTTGTTGATTTCCTGCCTTAACCACACTCTAAAATGAAATGAGGTTTTAAGTAAGTTAGAATTGGAATTTAATCCAAAATTAGAGATCCAAATCACCAAGAAGAGTTCCTTCTACTGTAAGACACCCAACCCCCTAAGTACCTTTTTAAGGGATGAGGTATTAATTTTTTCTTTTCCTCAACCATTGCAAATCCTCTTCTCGAGGGCACCATTGTCTTATGCTCATCAAGAGATTACCAACGACTATCACCATGCTCAAAACCGAGCTCTAGGTCAAAATTTATGGCCTTCCACAGTTTCTTAGGCCTTTACTAGCCAAAATCTATATGTCCATGTGGCACCCACATGGCCCCCATGTGGGCTATCTGGCATGGACATGGGTGTTGGTATGGTTGTTGGTGTGGCTTCCATGTGGAATCTATCCAATGGTACTCTCGGCCTATCATCCTTTAGCTCCTCCATGCCAAACACTACTTAACAACCTCACTGTATGATATACCAGGTGTTGACTCACCAAGCCATCGGAACATCGACCCCGAGATAGACCAACACTCATCCCATATTCAAGTACCCAGTTCGTTGTCTAAGTTGGCACCGAGGACATGCGACCCTATCATAATTAACAACTTGGATTAACCATGGCATGACACGTGGCTACAGGGACACAATCCCACTGACCCACTTCACTTCACCTTCGAACATCAACACCTGGTCCAGTGGCCTAGATGGCACCCATGACACGTGGTGCCATAAGAGCCAGCCAACTGGAAGGACACATGGCCATATCAATTCCTTCAACATGGAGTGATACATGCCACTTATAACACATCATGGAATGCACCCTCAAAAGGACAAATTATGATGACACAGGGCATACTCTCTACTTGACATGTGGACTGCCTATATGGATGGATACAGGTGTACACATCATCATCATAGCCAAGATTCACCCATCAAGGTGATGAAATTTTTCCACTACACAATGGCTAGGTGACGTCTTCCTGATGTCATTCTCTCTACGCATAAACTTATGAGAAATGGTGGAAATTGTCCCTAAGAAACATGCCATTTCGAGATACTAGGTCACCAAGGCATCGACCCCTTGATTGTTCACACCAACCACTCTGACCCCCAAAGTCCCTATCTTCGATGCCTAGAACCCTGCTCAAGCTAGATATATGCCCCATCGACCATCGGGGTGGATCCAAACTTGTACAAACTTCTTCCAGAGTCTGGTGTTATAGTACCCCAGGCATCCACACCCTCCTAATATTTTATGAGATCAACAGTCGAGGTCACTCAAGTATCATATCTAATGGCAATGATTTATTTATGCTAAAATCACTGGTATTCACCCAATGGGCCCACACTCGACATGAAAACTAATCATCTATCGACATGTGTCACCATTGGGACACATTGGTTGTCAATATGGAAATGACACATCACAATGACGTTGGATTCTCTCTCGAGATTGACATGTGGCACTCAATATTACGTCACATTTTTCTCATTCATAATTCCAAATCATCTTCACACATGGTGAAATCACCACTTGACATGTGGATCCAACCATTGTGTGACACATGGACTGACGTGGCCATACATTCCATCTCCATACACAAGTTTCATCCATCAGGGTATTGACACTTATCCTCTTCTCATTGGCTTAGGTATGTTACCTGAGTTCATCCTAATGTCCTCAACACATGTCTTTCTCCACGCACATACTTACAAAGGGATGGTGAAACCTCCCCCATAGAACCTTTCCATGTTGGGATACCATGCGACAACTCATCGGCCTACCAGGACCTCCCAAATCTAAAATACAACTTGGAATTCTTCGGGGATCCAATACTTCGGTACCTTGAGGCATTAAAAAACCCTCTTGAGATTGTACGAATATCAACAACTGAGATCTTTTAGTCGATAAATATGACGACCAAGAATTTAGGGTACTAAGCCAATGATATTTCTCCCACCATGGCCACAATCAACATGTCAACCAATCACCTACCAACAGATGTCACCTTCTATGTACGTTGACTTCCATGTTGGCAATGACACATTACAAGGTGTAACATACCCAACCACCCATGCTAGTTCATGCCACTTAAAAAAAATTATCTCTCTTTACAGCTCTGATACACATCTGTAACAAACCCATTATCAGGGACTCAACAACATGCTCTAGTAACATTCCCAGCCCTGGGCTGGAACACGCCATGCCTAATTACAAATTATGATAGCATTAAATTAAATAAGCAGTTCTTCCTATGAACAAAGTTAAGAGAAAAATAGTAACATCATGTATGCAACAATAACAATTCATATAGAATTTAACATTCCATGACAGAAAAACCATAATTGCACACACACAATAATTGAAATAAGCACATGAATGAAACTTATCTCAGAAAATAATTACCAACTACATGCAAACCTTCCATGTTCCTCCCAGCCTTAGAATGCACTGTTCATAACTCTCAACAATGGGTCACCCCTGACCTGGGGATAAACTCTACTAGGGAAAAGAGAACACTAAGCTAGTATAAGGTCTGATAAGAAATAGAATTGCTCCGTCCAAGGTACCAAATGCTACAACTAGCCTACAATATCTCATTCCCCACATGCCTGTCCAACTCCAGGAAGTGTGCCCCTTCTTTGCTCAATAGTCTCTCAGTTGTCCCACTCCTCTTTTGTTTCTTTAGAAACATGCCATATAGGAAGTCCTAGAGCCCCATAGTTATTTCCCAGCACACCTGGGAACAACTCCAAGTAGTTTCTCTCCTAAAGAAATACTCACATGCATGGGAACCTTCTTCTTCCGTAATACGGCCTGACAATCGCTTCTTCAATTCAACTCTCATGCTAACATTACAAGTACAAGTTCTTCATTACAGTCCAGTACCGTAAGGTACAACTCACAATTTCCTCCATGAGGGAACAATCAATACTGATGATAATAATCCATGATTACCCCTTCACACTATATCTACAATTGTATGTATGCATGTGTCCTTTAAGACACTTGGCACCACAAGGGACTCCCTTGTCCCTACTTTTGAGACTTAAAATATATAATAATATCCATTACTTTATCTTTAAGGAATAATATTATAATATTCCATTGGGATTAAGCCCCCTAGCTTAGCCCCTTCCTAGACTCTTAGCCACCCTTTCCCTTACTAGTGGAGTTTATCCCCCCATACTCATTGGTGGATCGGTTCGCATGCAGTGATTTGTTTTCATTAATAACATGAGTGTTTACATATTACAAAAATAGGGCCA
This sequence comes from Picea engelmannii, assembly GCA_009831015.1. Lineage (NCBI taxonomy): Eukaryota > Viridiplantae > Streptophyta > Pinopsida > Pinales > Pinaceae > Picea > Picea engelmannii. Next base: position 871,946 of record ML779484.1, on the reverse strand, counting down.
TTGGGCTTTAACATCTAGGATCTCTAGCCTAATAATTGCATAAGCCTTATGGACTATAACAAATAAAACATTTACATTTATATGTACAATTGGGGTTCGGCCTAGGGGTATTGCATTCCCCTCCCCCTTATTTATGCACTGTCCTTAGTGAAATATATATACACATAGAATAAAAAAAAATATAATTTTCAAAAATATGAAGGTACTTTGTCCACATAGCGTCTTCATGTTCCCAAGTTGAATCCTAAGGACCGTACTAGATCCATTGGACCTTTACTAGACCTACGACTCTATTCCAGAGCTTCTTGATCTTACGATCCAATATGTACACCGGATGAACCTGAAAGTCGTCTTCCTACTCCACTTGAATCACACTCCAATCAATGACATGATTAGCATCAGGTACATACTTTTTAAGCAATGATACATGGAATACATTATGAATACACATTGATGCAGGTAAAGCAAGCATGTATGCTACAGGTCTAATCCTTTCTAGCATTTCAAATGGCCCACAATAATGAGTTGCCAACTTTGAACAATTTCCCAATTCCATGGAACTTCCCCTGGATTTTAATTTTAGAAACACATGGTCACCCACTTTATATTCTTTGTGAGTTCTTCCCTTATCAACATAAATTTTCTTCCTATCTTGGGAAGCCTTTAAATTGTGTTTTATTTTTATCATTTTCTCTTCCATTTCCTTGAGTAGTCCCGACCCAACCACTGCTCTGTCTACTGGATTGTCCCAAGTTACTGGTGTATTGAACTTTTTGGCATATAGGGCTTCAAATGGGCTTATATTTAAGGACACTTTATACCCATTGTTATAAGGAAATTCCACCCAATGCAAGTAATCCACCCATTTGGATGGTTTATCCATCACATGCATCATCAACATATATTCAATCACTTGATTTACTCGCTATGTTTTCCCATATTATTATGTATGATAGGATGTACTAAAGTTCATATTGGTCCCAAAGCCTTTGAATAATCCCTTCCAAAAATTTGAAGTAAATTTTGCGTCTCTGTTAGTCACAATGGTCTTGGGTAAACCATGCAGTGAAACAATTTCCCTCAAATAAATATCATCAATGTTGATTTCCTTGTGCATGAGATTTATTGGAATAAAGTGGGAAGCTTTAGTAAGCTTGTCCACCACCAACATGATGGAATCATGTTTCTTGGTTGTTTTGGGAAGATTGGTGATGCAATCCATTGTTACAAATTCCCACTTCCACTCAGGAATGGGTAGTGGTTGTAGCAAACCAGCTGGGTGTCTATGCTTAGCCTTGAATTTGTGACATGCCAAACACTTGGCAATAAAATATGTAACATCTTTCTTCATCCCCGACCAGTAAAATTGGCTCTTAACAACTGCAATAGTTTTCTGGTAACCTGGGTGTCCAGCATAAGGCACATTATGCATTTCTTTTAAAACTAGGTTTTTCAATTCTTGAGAATTTGGCACATAAATTCTACCTCTGTACATGATAATTTCATCATTTTCTATCTTATTGTCTTCAATCTTCTACTGTAAATTACCTTGCTGAAGTTTTTCCTTTACTTCCATGTATTTTTTATCTGATTTTGCAGCCTCTAAAATTCTATCTTTCAAATCTGATTGGTACATGCTAATGGTTGTAGCATGCATCTCATGCACCCTTTTGTTGAGTGCATCAACCACCTTGTTCTCTTTCCCTTTGATATGATTTATATCAAAGATATATTTGCTGAGGAATTCTAACCACTTGCTTTTCCTAGAATTTAGAGTTGATTATCTGAATAAATATTTCAGACCACTATGGTCTATTCTCAACTCAAATGTTTTCCCCGTGAGGTACTTCCTCCACATCTTCAAGGCATGCACTAAGGCTTCCAATTCCAAATAATGAGTAGAATAATGTTTTTCATTCTCCTTCAACTTCCTTGATTCATAGAACACCACATACCCATTCTGACTAAGGAATCCATCAAGCCCTTCTTCGCAAGCATCAATGCATACAATGAAGTCTTCATTTGGATAGACAATCTTTAGTATTGAAGAACTTGTTAATCAATGCTTCAAGTGTTGGAAACTTGTTTCACAATCTTGTTTCCACTCAAAATTCGCACCCTTCTTCTACAAGGAAGTGATTGGGTGTGAAATCTTTGAGAATCCTTCAATAAATATCCTACAGTAACCTGAAAGGACCATGACTGACCTCACCTACGATACATTCCTTGGTGTTGGCCATCCTTTAATGGACCTTATATTTTATGTATCCACTATTATCCCTTGTTCTGAAATGATATGGCCCAAATAATGGATTTGCTTCCGATAGAATGAGCACTTGCTCAATTTGGCATACAACCGATGCTCCCTCAATACTTTTAATACCATACTCAAGTGTTCCTCATTCTCTTATTTAGACTTAGAATATATAAGAATGTCATCCAAGAATACAATGACGAACTTATACACGTAATTCTTGAATATAACATTCATGTGGCACATGAAGACAGTTGCTGCATTTGACAACCCAAATGGCACCACTGTGAACTCATAATGATCATACCTTGTTCTGAAGGTAGTCTAGATGATACATTCTTCTTTAATTCTTACCTGATGATAGCATGACCTGAGATCAATATTAGAGAATAATTTTTCATCTTTGAGTTGATCAAAGAAGTCATCTATCCTTGGAAAATGATACATTTTCTTCACAGTTACCTTGTTCAACTACCTAAATTCTATGCACAATCTCAAAGTTCCATGATTTTTCTTCACAAATAATTTTGGGGCACCCCAATGTGATAGACTTGGGTGTATATACCCCTTCTTTAGAAGCTCTTCTAGTTTCATTTGAAATTCCTTTAGCTCTGGTGTACTGATCTTGTAAGGAGTCTTAGATATTGGAGATGCTCCTGACACCATATTGATGGAGAAGTCAATATCTCTCTTGGGTGGAAATCCTGGTATTTCCATGAATACAGCTTCAAAAATTTTTAGGACTGCATAATATTCAATATTTGGTACCTTATCTTTAGGTGTCTCTCCCATATGTGTTTCCAATATTTTACACCCTTTCCTGTAATTGTTCTTCAGCTGCAAGGATGAAAGTTCTCCGAGGATTACTTCCCTGGGAATTCCTTGTACTATCCTTAAATTCCCTTTTTCATATAAGCAAGTAAATTCCTTATTATAATAGTCTAGGACAACATGATGTTGGTCCAACAAATCCATACCAATTAGTCAGTCATAGGAACCTAAAGGTATCATGTTCAAATATTCCTTGGTGTTCAATCCATTCATGTCCATTGGGAATTTCTTAACCATTTCAATAATTTTTCTTTTAGCTCCTATGGCCAACTACACCAACCAAGGTTTTCCTAGGATCTATATAAGTATGAATATCTCTTGAATCAATTAAAATAACAATGGTTTGGTTTTTTATTTTACCTTCAACTTCAATCATGTGTGACTGAAACTCAGCTTGCTTGTTATCCAGAGATGCATAGATCCTTGGTACACTTCTTCCCATGTCCTCCACTATTTCAACTTACTATACATTGTAAGCAGTCTTCACTTTTCCACCTCTATTAGGCAAATATCTCAACACATGATCTCCTTCACAACCCCAACGTTGAATAGGTGGTTGTCTTGGTCTTTGCCCTATTTCCTTTTTCATTCTAGGTTCTTTAGAGGTTGGTTGTCCCTGATAATTATTTCTTAAGGATGGTGGATTTAACCCCCTCTTCCTATGGTTCATCATACTTTTATTTTTGTTTTCCCACGTCCTTTGGAAAAACATTATTCCTCTATGTTGTTCATAAAGGCATTTATCCATCCTTATAGTTTCCTCTAGTGTCTTGGGATCATCATACTATATCTTATCACCGATAAAAGATGGCATCCCACTCAGGTATCTTTGAATCTTAACTTGATCCTCCTTGATTAAAGAAACATACTTCAACAACTCTAAAAACCTCCTTTCATATTCATCTATGGTCATACTCCCAAGCTTGAGTTCAAAGATTCTTTCATTTCCTTATCATAGTATCACTTAGTCATTTATTTATTTTGGAAATAACTCTTGAATTCCCTCGAAGTGACCTTCTTCTCATCAATGTGTTGTACCTGCACAAAATGATCCCATCACGTTGATGATTTTCCTTTGAGAAGATAGATGGAAATTATTCTTTCTTCTTGTGAAAAGCAGTTATGCAATTGGAAATACTTCCTCATGCTTTGTAGCCATGTCTTTGCATCCTAATCCTTCTTGTGTTCACTGAAAAATGTAGGAGGCTTGATTTTTGTTCATTTCCCCTTATAGCTCATCCACCTAGACCTTTTCTTATACTTCCTACTAGGGGATGGACTTGGAATTCTGTGTGCTCTCTTAGTTTAATGCCTTGGAGAATGATAGTGATGTATGCCAACACTTCTTTTTCTTCCCCTCTCATCGTGAGACCCGTGATTCCCTGATCTGCTTGGCCCAATCTCTTTATCCATATTCTTCTCTATTATATCCAAGCTCTGCATTAACCTGATGTTAAATTCCTTCTGCTACTCCTTGGATTTCATAAGCCTCTCATTATCAACTTTATAATTTTGGACATCCTTTTGCAGACCTTTTATAGTCTCTACCAATTTCATTCTTTCTTCCTTTCCTTCTCCATGCACAATTGAATTTGTACCTTCAATGCCTAAATTAATGTACATCCCTCTGATCTCATATTCATGCTTGTAATCCATCTTTTCATATTCCATGATTATGCACTCTGTGTTGATCCTGTTTTGATATAAATGTTGCTAAATCTAAAAAATGTGTAGCCAACAAAATTTGTTTGGCTTAATAATTTACAATTACACAAATTTCATATGATTTTGTTCCAATAATTTATCATAATTATTTATTTCATGAATCCACCTGAAAAGTCTCAATACTTAGATTATTTTCATCCATGTGGAGTCACGGACTCATAGAATCATGGAAGCATAACTCTCTCTTTCATAAGTCCATCCGAAGAGTTCCCACACTTAACCATTTTTCACTTTGTGGACTTGCGAACTCATAGACTCATGGACTCATGGAAGCATAACTCTCCCTTTCATAAGTTCATCCGAAGAGTTCCCATACTTAGCCATTTTCCACTTCTTCAAACTTCCAGACTCACGGACTCATGGACTCACAAAATCACAATAAGTCCCAACACTTAACCATTTTCCCACTTATTTGGACTCATGGAATCATGGACTCATGATAATTCCTAACACTTAACCATTTTTCCATCTTCGTGGACTCATGGACTCATAATATGTCCCAACAATTAGCCAATTTTCCACTTCTTCAGACTTTCGGACTCGAGGACTCACAGACTTACAATAAGTCCCAACACATAGCCATTTTTTCATTTTCATGGACTCACAAACTCATAATAAGTCCCAAAACTTAGTCAATTTTCCACTTCTTTGGACTTTTGAACTCACGAACTCACAGATACACAATAAGTCCCAACACTTAGCCATTTTTGTTTTCTCGCAGACTCACAGACTCATACTAAGTCCCAAAACTTAGTCTTTTTTCCATCTTTTTGGACTCATGGACTCATACTAAGTCCCAAAAATTATCTATTTTCCCAATCCTTTGGAATTTCAGACTCAGAGAATCGCAGACTTACTCACTCACAATAAGTCCCAATACTTATCCATTTTTCTGTCTTCATGAACTCATAGACTCATAATAAGTCCCAACACTTGGCCATTTTTCCATTTCTTTGAACTTACGGACTCACAGACTCATGAACTTGTAACCTTTCTTACATCAGTCCATCTAAAAGGTCTCAACACTTAGCGATTTTTTCATCTATGCAGACTCACAGACTCATACTAAGTTCCAACACTTAGTCATTTTTCCACTTCTTCATAATTTCAGACTCATGGACTCACAGACTCACAATAAGTACCAACACTTAGCCATTTTTCCACTTCTTATTACTTTTGGACTCACGGACTTGTAGACTCGTGGACTCACAATAAGTCCTAACACTTAGCCATTTTTCCACTTCTTCATACTTGCAGACTCGCAGACTCACAAAAGCCTGAAGCCAATACTTAGATTATTTTCATCTCCTAGCCTCTATGTACTGCCTCCATGGTAGTACATGTCACATTCCACCATGTTATCTGAAACATGGCCCTTCCCACATCATGATGACATCAACGTACAGAAAAAAAATACCGAAATTTTTCCAATTTCGCATATTTTCCAAAATTCCAAAAATGTTCAAATTCACCCAAAAATGGAATTCCTTCTTGGTTCATCATTAGATATTTGCAAATAAGATTAATACAACCAATTCAATCCTTATACAAAAATTATTTTGCACTACCTTTCAAATTTGACTCTTTCACTTTACATTTTCCATTAATTCGCTGCAAGAAATTAGGGCTTTTGCCCAATTTCATTCCATTTCACCATGGTCGCTCGACAACCATTAAGTTTTTCAATTTCATTTAGTCAGACATAGACTTATGACAACTTCAAGTTCGACCATTTACAGGTATAAATTTTGTCAGATGGATATTAAAGTCAAGAAAAACTCTTCCTTAGAACAAATTTCCCAAATTCTTTAGGAATTTAACAACAAAAAAATTGGGGTTTTGGCCCAATTTCACCCGGTTGCTCCTGATTTTACCACGGAAACACCATAAACAAATTTTCAAACAATTTTCAAATGAACTCTTCCTGACATTCTGTCAAACAGTTTTCTTGAAAACTCTGTAATTTCACTTCAGCGCTTTGCTACATGGCCCATGCAGGCTCAGTGTTGCAAGTTGGGCTCTAATACCAATTTGTAACATACCCAACCACCCATGTTGGGTCATGCCACTTTAAAAATTTCACTCTCTTTACAACTCTGATACCAATTTGTAACAAACCCATTATCAGGGACTCAACAACATGCTTTGGTAATGTTCCCAACCCTGAGTTGGAACACACCATGCAGAATTACGAATTTTGATACCATTAAATTAAATAATAAGTTATGCATATGAACAAAGTTAAGAGGAAAATAGTGACAACATGTATGCAACAATAGCAATTCATATAGAATTTAACAATAGAGATTCCATGACAGAAAACCCATAATTGCATACACATAGTAATTGAAATAAGCACATGAATGACACTTATCTTATAAAGTAATCACCAACTACATGCAGACCTTCCACATGTTGGAAACATGCCAATGAATTTCCTCATGTGATCACATGTAGATGCATGTGTACATGCGCATGCATGAAATCTACTTATGAATTGTTTGTGTAACTATGTGATCTATTCATGATCAGACTGTGTAACTAAGTGATAGATGTTATATATACGAGCATACCCATAGAGGTAGAAGACAAGCGAGCTAGATAGAAGCGAGTGCGAGGAGAGGATGATTGTATTCCTATGAAGGCTATTGTAGTTATCCCTTGAATAATAGAAGACCAATAATCATTGCCCGTGGTTTTTTCCCGATTTGGGTTTCCACATAAATCATTGTGTCAAGTGTATGATTGATGTGCTTGGTTTTATGCATGTTTGATCTTGCTTAGTTTATGCTATGTTATGTATGCTATGTTTTTCTTCCGCTTCCTAACAAGTGGAATCAGAGATTAGAGTTGAAGGAGTGGAGAGCGAAGGAGAAAATAATATGGTCGCTGGCTCAAAGAGACGATCTAAGCCGAGTGAAGTGGAAGTGGAGAGCCAAGGATGGGTTTTATTACATTGTCTCAGGTCGTCCCTGTGGGACAATGCGACGATAGCACGCAAACTTACAAAATTTTCAAAAGTGTAGAATCGGAGAAGACCGTACACAACACACAGTGCATCATCATCGCATGCAGCACATCGGACAAAGAGCGACGTCGTCGCAGGAGACAATTTGACACAGGGCGATGATTTGAGTGCAAATCATCACAAGATACCCACTAAAACAGTGCGACGAATTCCTAATCGCCACAGGTGATCCTCATATAGGGTGCGACGATCATCAAAAAAAATTGAAGGCTAATAAAAGGATTTGCATGATATAAGAATTAAAGGGTTTTGTCTCATTTAAAGGTTTTCTTTTTTGTCTCATCAGGCATGGTGGAACATTTGTCTCATTAAGAAAAAAACGTGGTGGATGATTATTTAAGTGGTTGGAGGATAAAGTATTTAAAAGGGTTTCTTAAATATATTAATAAGTGGACTTGTTAAAAAGGTTTTCTTAAATATATTAAGAAGTGGACTTTTTAAAAGGGTTTTTTTAAATATGTTAAATATATATTTTGGAATAAATATTTTTCCAACTATATTCTATCATTGTGTCTGTATTATAAGAAGCTTGGTAGTGGTTTTTTGGATCGTAGTTTTCTGCTAATGGAGAAAGTGCAGGGTTCCAAGTTTGAGATTGAAAATTTCAGTGGTAAGAATAGATTTGCGCTATGGAAGCTCAAGATGCGAGATCTGCTTGTGCAACAAGGATTGCAAAAGGCCTTGGCTGGAAGGTCAAAGAAACCAGCAAGCATGACAGATGAGGACTAGGAGGATCTGGATGTAAGGGCCCTCAGTACTGATCGCCTGTGTCTAGTAGATGTGGTATTGTTTAACATCGATGAAGAGACGACAATAGCAAGTTTGTGGACCAAACCAAAGAGTCTGTATATGACAAAGAACTTGTCAAACAAATTCTTCTTAAAGATGCAGTCATGGATGATTTTAGGGGCTAAATTTCACTCATGGGCTAATTTTCCATGGTTTTTCCAAAAACAAGATTCACTGTTTTAAAAATGATTTGCCCAAATTCTATAGGATAAAATTATTTTACCTTAAAAATCGCCAAAATTATATGAAAACTATATAAAATCCTTAGAAATTTTAATATTTTTACAAAAATATCGCCAAACATTTATAGTTGGCATATGAAGGATTAGTAATAGTCGCCATGGTTTCTACATTTTAAAACAAATTTCCATCCTTAAAATCATCCCTGGAGGCAATTGTACAGCTTGTGGATGAAAGAAGGTACAAAAATAACTGATCACTTGAATGTCTTCAATACTTTGATTTCTCAATTAAATTATATGGAAGTAAAGTTTGATGATGAGGACAAGGCTATTACGCTATTGTGTTCATTGCCCAAGTCTTGGGATCATATGGTCACAACTATGTGGTTTAACAAAACAAATTCCATTGATTATGACATTGTTGTGGGAGCTCTGTTGTGTGAGGAAATGAGGAAGAAATCCAATAAGGAAAACTCTACAACAGAAGCAATGGTGGTCAGAGGACGATCTAAAGAAAGAGAGAAAAGTCAGAGGGGTACATCAAGTTCTAAGTCAAAGGGCAAGAAGAGTAAGCAGAAATCTTGTTTATGTGGCAAATCTGGGCATCTCAAGAAGGATTGTTGGAAAAGACAGAATGAAGCCAAGGAGGACTCCACAAAAGAACCAAAGGAAGCTAATGTAGCTGAAACAAGTTTAGGTTCAAGTATGGTTGATAAGGTATTGTCTACTTATGATGTTTCACATCAACATCAGCATTAGTTGTTAGATTCAGGTGCATCCAACCACATGTGTCTTCATAGAAATTGGTTCTCAACTTACTAATCTATTGATGTTGGTGTTGTTTTTATGGGAAATGATTTTTCTTGTAAAATTGTTGGAGTTGGTAGAATCCAAATTAGAATGCATGATGGTTCTGTAAGAACATTAATAGATGTAATACATGTACCCTAACTAATAAATAACTTGATATCTTTGGGAGTTCTAGATTTTGTTGGCTACAGGTGTACAGCTCAAGGTGGAGTACTGAAGGTGTCCAAAGGCATCTTAGTAGTCATGAAGGAAAAGAGGATCGAGAACCTGTATCAGCTTGAAGTAAGGACATAATTAAATCAAGAAGTGATATCATATGAAGATGAAAGTGACTATGTTCATTTATGGCATCAACGTTTGGGTCATATGAGTGAGAAAGGGATTAAGGTACTGGTTGATCGTAAGTCACTTCCAAGTTTGAAGTTTATGAATTTGAATTTCTGCAAGTATTGTGTTTTTGGAAAACAATGTAGACAAAAGTTTAAAGCATGAAGGCATATAAGAAAAGGTATCCTTTAACACATTCATTCATATGTTTGGGGACCATCCCCTACAATTTATTTTGGAGGATTGTCATATTATGTGACATTTATAGATGATTACTCTAGAAAGGTTTGGGTCTATTTACTTAAAAGAAAAGTTGATGTATTTATTAATTTTAAGAAATTTAGTTCTTTGGTTGAAAAGAGCACTGACAGGTCAATCAAGTGTTTAAGGATAGATAATGGAGGTGAGTTCACATCTATGGAATTTGAGAACTATTCCAAGGAATCTAGGATCGAAAGACATAAGACCACGGTTTATACTCCTTAGCAGAATGGTGTTGATGAATGCATGAATATGACTCTTCAAGACAGAGAAAGAATCATGCTCAGTAATGCCAAGATGCAATATGAATTGCGGGTAGAAGAAGTTATTACAACATGCTATCTGATAAATCGGTCACCATCAACTGCAATAAACTGTAAGATTCCAGAATAGGTATGGATGGGTCAATCGTGTGATTTTTCAAATCTGAGAATATTTGGTTGTGATTCTTATGCTCTTATTTCTAAAGATCAGTGTTCTAAGTTAGATCTAAGATCAAAGAAATATGTATTTGTTGGTCATGGTGCTGGAATTAAGGGGTACAGATTGTGGGATCCTACTGCCCACAAACTCATCATTAACATAGATGTCGTATTTGATGAATCCTCACTCTTAAAATCAGAATTGGGAGATGTTGAAGTGAGACAAGATTAGGCACCACAAGTTCAACAAACTCAGTTGGAAACTCAACCATATTTAGGAAGGCAAGAGAATGAAGAAGTTCCAGAAGAAGAAGAAGAAGATGAAGATGCAAAAAATATCCAGGAAACTGAGGATATGCCTCAACCATCTCTGAGGAGATCTTCATGGGTCAGGAATCCTCCTACAAGGTATGATGATTATGTTTCATCTGTGGCTTTGGTTTATGTTGATGGAGAACCTAGTTGTTTTCAGGAAGAAATTAAGGTATTTGAAAGTGATCAATGGAAGAAATCTATGAAATAAGAAATGGATGCCTTAGAGAGTAATAAAACATGAGACCTAGTAGAACATCCAAAGGACAGGAAGGTTGTTGGTTGTAAGTGGTTCTACAAAATGAAAAAGGGTGTTGATGATAAAGTCGAAAGATATAAAGCAAGACTGGTAGAAAAAGGGTATTCTCAAAAGGAAGGTATTGATTTTCATGAGATATTTTCACCAGTTGTGAAGCTTGTTTCAGTTCGTGTTCTTTTAGCACTAGTTGCTTTACTTGATCTTGAGTTAAAGCAGCTAGATGTTAATATGATCATATTAACATCCAGCTAGATGAGGATATATATATGTAACAACTAGAAGGGTTTGTTCAGGATCAAGTAAGAGGTTTATTTTCAAACTCAAGAAGTCATTATATATCCTAAGACAGTCTCTCAGGAAATGGTACAAGAATTTTGATTCCTTCATGGTGAGCCTAAATTTTACAAGGAGTGAATATGATCATTGTGTTTACTTTAAAAAGTTGGAAAATGGCATGTTCATTATTTTCGTGTTATATGTTGACGATATGCTTGTGGCAAGAAAAAGCATGGTTGATATCAGCAGGTTAAAGGCTTAGTTGGCTAGGGCATTTGATATGAAGGATCTAGGAGCAACAAAACAAATCTTAGGCATGGAGATACATAGAGACAAGAAAAATGGTAAGTTATGTTTATCACAACATAATTATGTGGAGAAAATACTTATGAGATTCGGTATGAATAATGTGAAAGCTGTATAGATCCCTTTGGCTTCCCATTTCAAGATTTTTTCAGGTTTGTGTCCTAGTAATGACAAAGAAAAGGATTATATGTCTCATGTACCATATGCTAATGTAGTGGGAAGTTTGATGTATCTGATGGTGAGTAATAGACCAGATATTTCACATGCAGTTGGTGTTGTCAATCGATACATGTAAAATCCAGGAAAAGAGCATTGAGAAGCAGTGAAATGGGTGCTTTGATATCTTAGAGGCAAAAAACATTATTCTATCACCTATGATGGTTCCAGAGATTCAGTTTGTGGTTATGTAGATTCAGATTTTGCAGGTGACTTGGAAAAAAGGAGATCCACTTCAGGATATGTATTTACTCTTGCAGGAGGACCTATTAGCTGGATGTCAAAGCTTCAAAATGTAGTCGCTTTATCCACTACAGAGGCAGAGTATATGGCTTCTTCACATGCATGCAAGGAGGTAATTTGGTTACAAGGTTTATTGGGTGAGTTTGGAAGGATGCATGACAAAGTGAAAGTATTTTGCGATATTCAAAGTGTTATTAATCTCGCTAGAAATCTATCTTATCACAGTAAGACAAAGCATATTTTTGTTAAGTACCATTTTGTAAGACAGGATGTTGATGAAGGTGGAGTAGATCTGGAAAAGGTCCATACAAAAGTGAATTCTGCAGACATGTTTATGAAACCATTTTTGTTAGAGAAGCTACGGTGGTGTTTGGCTTCTCTTCATTTGCAGACAAGGTAATGAATTAATTAAGGGCATGATATATCAGGTAAATTGTTGTCAAGGTGGAGATTTTTGGAAACATGCCAACGGATTTCCTCATTTGGTCACTTGCAGATGCACATGCACATGCGCCTGCATGCAATCTACTTATGAATTGTTTGTGTAACTATGTGATATATTCATGATCAGTTTGTGTAACTGAGTGATAGATTTTATATATACGAGCATACCCATAGAGGTAGAAGACAAACAATCTAGAGAGCAACGAGTGTGTGATGAGAGGATGATTGTATTCCTATGAAGGCTATTGTGGTTCTCCCTTGAATAACAAAAGATTGATAATCATTGCTCGTGTTTTTTTCCCGATTTGGGTTTCCACATAAATCACTGTGTCAAGTGTATGATTGATATGCTTGGTTTTATGCATGTTTTATCTTTCATAGTTTATGCTCTGTTATGTATGCTATGTTTTGCTTCCACTACCTAACATGACATTCCTCCCAGCCTTAGACTGCACTTCTCATAACACTCAACAATGAGTCACCCCCAAGTTGGGGATAAACTCTACCAAGGAAAAGAGAATACTAATCCAATCTAAGGTTTGATAAGAAGTAGAATAGCTCCATCCAAGCTACCAACTACTGCAACTAGCCTACAATATCTCATTCCCACATGCCTATCCCACCCCAGGAAGTGTGTCCCTTATCTCCTCAAAATTCCCTCAGCTTCCCCCCTTCTAAGGCTTCAAAAACAGGCCAGAAAGGAAGTCTCAAATCCCCATAGCTATTTCCCAGTGCACCAAGGAACAACTCTGAGTAGTTTCTCTCCTAGAAAATTACTCACGGTCCTGATAACCCGCTTATTCCGTAATACGGCCTGCAAACTGCTTCTTCAATTCATCTCTCGTGCTAACAATACAAGTATATGTTATTCGTTACAGTTACGTACCATAAGGTACGATTCACAACTTCCTCCATGAGGGAACAATCGTTGTTGATGATAATAATCCATAATTCCCCCTTTTCACTATATCCACAATTATATATATGCATGTGTCCTTTAAGACACTTGGAACCCCAAGGGAATCCCTTGTTCCTACTTTTGATACTTAGGATATATAATAATATCCATTACTTTAGCTTTAAGGAATAAAATTATAATATTCCATTAGGATTAATCCCTCTAGATTATCCCCTTCCTAGACTCTTAGTGCCCCTTTCCATTTCTAGTAGAGTTTATCCCCCCATACTCATTTGTGAATTGGTCGACATGCAATAGTGTGTTTTCATTAGTAATATGAGTGTTTTTATATTACAAAAATAGGCTCACTCGCCTTTAGCATATAGGCTCTCCGCCCTAATAATCACATAATCCTTCTAGCCTAAAATAACCTGGCTCAACAACCTATAAAAAATTTACATTTATATGTACAACTGGGGTTCAGCCTAGGTGTATTACACTAAGACTTCAACTTCTCTCTCTCTCCATGGTTATGGTGATAATGGTATCGAAATAGGGTCTAGAACCCTATCCAACCGGGTATTGACATGCCGGGTGATTGACAAAGCCTAAAGCTTAAGCTTGTTCCAAACTTCAGTATCTAATATCCTAATTTACTAATGCCTTGAATTCAACTCCCAAACATACGATATGATATGATGGTTGGCATCCAATTCTTCTACCAATATGAAGACTATTGAGTCTCATTGACTCAAATCAGAGATAAGACAGGTTATGAATCCATGCTTGGATGATTGAAATCGTCTCTTGGTCAGGATAAATGGTCGTCAATCGCTATGGGTAAACAAGGAGGTTTGATTGACTAATTTTTTCCCTGGACTTATCATTCTGCAGTTCTTCACTTTATTTCACAAGGGAAACACAAGATATCAGTGTGTCTTGGCATTCCTCAATCCATTGTTACAATTAGTGTATTTTCTCATAGAAGGGGAGTTACACACTTCATTCCATCCTAGATTTAACATTTACGCAAATATTGTGCACATATAGTCATCGATATGAGATGTACTTATAACCAGTGGCAACAATTCAATCATTGACTTAGTGTCTAGTTTTATTTCACAGGAACCCACTATGACAATCATGTTAATGTTAAGAATGAAATATCAAAATAGCATTAAAAAAACTTTGAACAAGTACTCAACGCCTTGACAAAGAGATAATTTCAGGTAATAAGCCTCTTCAAGGGGACAACCTCCTTATACACCACATAAATTTCCAAATACAAGATGATTCCAAATGAAAAGGTCTCCTTGGTATATATAGGAGACTAGGAGGTACAATTACAACTAATGAACCCAAGCCAACATAAATAAAATAACATTACTAATGTAATATGCCCCAATTAAGGGGCAATGTTCCACTATTTAGGGATTAACATGCCCCTACCCTTCAGAAAAGTGTTGTCCACAACGCTTGAGTAATTCTATATGCTTTTGTATAAAAGAATCATCTTCACAAGTGGAATCTTCAACAGGTAGTTTCCTCCACTTAATGAGATAATCTGAAATGGATCTATTCCTCAGCTGGCGAATTATTGTGTTAGTGATAGATTCAGGCTCCAATATGATTTTTCCTTCCTCGTCAAGTTTTGGAAATATAGTTTGAACTAGGATCTTATCACCTATAACCTTCTTTAAGAATGAAACATGGAAAACTAGGTGTACTCGTGAAGATGCAGGAAACTTTAATTTGTATGTCGCAGTACCAATATTTTGCAACACCTTATAAGGGCCATAGTAATTTGGTGATAATTTATTATCCTTCTTAAATTTCTTGAGGGACATCTATTTGTATGGTTGTAGTCTTAAAAATACCCAATCCCCTAATTCAAAACTTCTTTCACTACGATGTCGATCTACTTGTTTTTTCATACGATTATGTGTCATGGTTAGGTTGTCCTTTAAGAGTTGGAGAACTTGTTGTTTATGCTCGATGTGATCTTCCACTACTTGAAACTTAGATTTTTTCTTAGAGAGGAAGTGATGGAAGGTGGGTGATATCCATAGAGTTCCATACATGGTGTCATTTTTGTTGCAGTATGAAAGGAAGTGTTATACCACTATTCTACCAAGGGTAACCATTTGAACCATTGTGTTTGTTTATCAGAGACAAATAAACAAAGGTAGTCTTCCAGACATGTGTTCACTATATCAGTTTTTAGATCAGATTGAGGATTATAAGATGAGATATGAGCCAATTGAGTACCCAAACAAGAAAATAATTATGTCCAAAAATGTCTAGTGAATATGGGATCTTTTTCACTTACAATAATCTTTGGGATTCCATGTGGCTTTTGAACTGTCTCCATGAATGCGATGGAAAATGTATTGGATTTAAAAGCATGAGAGAGTGCACAAAAGTCTATGTATTTGGTCAGTCTATCAACAACCACCATCATGACAATATTTCCTTCAGAAATCGGTAACCCTGTGATGAAATACGTGGAAAACTCCTCCTACCATTGACTTGGGATGGATAATGGTTGTAAAATACCCCGTGTCTTAATTGTTTTCCCCTTATTTGGTTGGAAAATGAAACATTATACCACAAACCTTTGAACATTAGTCTTAAGGCCATCCCAAAAAAATACTTCTTGACCCTATAGTAGGTTTTCAAAGATCTCGAGTGCCCTCCTACAAGAGAGTTATGAAATTCTAGGATTACCTTTTGTTTGAGTTGGGATTTCTTACATAAATATAAGTGATATTTGTACCATAGTGAATCATTTTTCCATGTAAATGTATCCGATGCACTGGAATCATGTTGCAACCTTTGAATGAGATTCCACATGTTTTCATCATTCTCCCATTCATCAATCGCTTCTATTATCCAATCGGGTTGGATGATCAAGATAGCACAAAGAAATGCCTCAACATCTCCATCCTTTCTTAAGATTGCATCTTCCACAACATTTTTCTTCCCTTTTTTGTAGATGATTTCAAAATCATAACCCAACATCTTGGTCACCCATTTTTTTTTTCTTCTGAAGATATTCTTTGTTCCAAGAAGTATTTAAGACTATCATGATCTGTTTTGACCTTGAAATGCCTACATATTAGGTAAGGGTTCCATTTCTTCATTGCATGTAGTATTTCCATCATTTCCTTCTCATAAATGGGTTTGTGTAAGTCCTTTACCTTGAGTGGATGACTTTTAAAAGAAAGGGGCCTTCCTTCTTGCATTATAACAACACCAATGCCATTTCCCGAGGCATCACATTCCACAATAAAGGTTTTTGTGAAGTTTGGTGTGGTAAAGATAGGATATTTTCACATCGTCTCTTTAAGTTGTTCAAAAGATTGAGTTGCCTCTGGAGTCCATGAAAATGCATCCTTATTATTTAATGTCATTAAAGGTGCTAATATTCTTCCATAGTTCTGAACAAACGTGCGGTAGTAACCTATCAAACCCAAAATCCTCTAAGATTCTTCAATGTTTTTGGAATCCTCCAATCCATCATGGTCGTAATCTTGTTAGGGTCTACCTTGACAACTTCATGAGATACAATATGGCCCAAATACTCTACCTCCTTCACCCCAAAGAAAAATTTGGATGGTTTGGCATATAGTTGTTTCTCCTTTAGTAGTTGTAGCACCTTGTCAACATGTCAAACATGATCCTCCCAAGACTTTCTATAGATTAGTATATCATCAAAAAACACTAACACAAATTTTTGAAAGAAGGGATTGAAAATGGAATTCATCAACCCTTGGAATGTGGAAGGTGCATTTGTAAGGTCAAAAGGCATGACCAAAAATTCATAATGGCCTTCATGAGTTCATAATGATATTTTTGGGATATATGCTTCCTTAATTCTAATATGATGATACCATGAATGGAGATCCAACTTTCTAAAATAGATTGTTCCATGTAGTTCATCTAACAATTCATCAATTAAGGGAATGAGAAACTTATATTTAATAGTGATCTTCTTAAGCTCTCTATAATCTGGACACATACACCATGAACCCTCTTTCTTGAGTACCATTACCACTGGTGCAAAGTAAGAAGTTTGGATAGGTTTAATAATGCCATCCTCTAACATTTCTTCAACCATACACTCAATTTCACTCTTCTGGGCATAAGGGTATATGTAAGGCCTGATGTTTGGAGGAACACTCCCAGGAGTTAGGTGAATAGCATGATCATGATTTCTATTGGGTGGAATACATATGGGAATATCTTCAAATACTTTGGAATGCTTATCAATGATCCCTTGGAGATCTAGGAGAATAGATGGCTTAGATGTTTTGAACATCTAGTGAGCATAGTTGTACAATTACACCATGATGCCCCTTTTTAAATATTTTTTTCATGCCATTAGAGATTATCACCTTACTGGGTTTCCCTATGATACCCCTTAACTCAATTTCCTTTCCTTCCAATGAAAATTTCATGAAAAGTTATTGAAAGTTAAAAGCCATTGTTCCCAATGATTGTAACCATTGGACTCCTAGTACGACATCAACACCACCAATGGGTATAGCAATCATTGGACTATTCATTACATATTCCCCCATAGTAATATTGATCTTATGGCATTTTCCTGAGGAATTGATAGTTCCTCCATTTGAAATCATTACTTGAAACTCTAGCGCTTGATATATAAAGAAATTGAGAGCTTTGGATAATTTATAGTGAATGAAATTATGAGTACTGCCATAATCCATTAGGACTATTACCGTTTTATTTTTGATATATCCTTCGATATTGAGGGTTTGAGGAGTGTTCATTCCAGCCAATCCATTACATGATATCGTGGGAGTCAACTCTTCATAAGAAATCTCTTCTGCTTTTTCATCTTGCGATGGTTCTTGTTCTTTTTATTGTTCTTCTTCCTCTTCACAAACTATGTAGAATAATTTCTTCTCACCACACTTATGTCCCTTACTATACTTGTTGTCACAATTAAAGCATAAACCTCTTACTTTTCTTTCCTCCAATTTTTGAGGTGTTTTAGAAGAAGGAACATTATTCTCTCGATAGATGTTAGGAGTGGTCCTTCTAGTATCCATAACCATATTTTTACTTTTAACATTTCTCGCCACCCTGAACGCATTCTCCAATTTGGGTTCCCAAAGGATAACCTCATGTTGAATGTTATCCTTTAAAGTTCCTATGAATACATCAATCATGTGCACATCTGGAATATCCATTACCTTTATATTAAATCTTTGTAAGTTCTCAATGTGCTCCGCAACTGAAACCTTTTTCTTGAGATTTATCAATTGGATAAAGAAGGTATTTCTCCTTGTATCCTCATAGTGTGCTATCATTTATTCTGTGAAAATTTTCCAAGTGACAAGTGATTTGCAAGAAAAAATTCATAGATACCACACAAATTGTTGATATTATGGTAGCTATGGGAGGTATTTACCTCCATGTGTAAACCTGACGAGAATAGAATATTCTGGGAAGTAAGAAGAAACCCTAATTAGTTGGCTAATAACCCTAGAATACAAGTCGGCTCAAGCGGATAATTTATATTAGGTTATTAGCCTCCAAGAGAAGAAGTCGGCTAAAAGAAATATTATATACTAAGTAAATAGGCACCCAGAATGAGAAGTTAGCCCAAGTAGTTTGTCAGTTTTAGTATAAATATAGGAGGCCAGTCTTCATTCTGGCAAGCATTCTCAGAACTGTAGAAGCAACACTTGTGCACACTACATTTGGCCAATTTGTGCGCAAGTTTGGAGGAGAGTTGTCATTGCAACCACTGCAGCTAGTAGATTTTGATTTTGGCTTGAACTCTCTCTTGGTTATGGTTTGGAATTTTTTATCATATTTTGTTATACTTACTTGATGCGCTATCCATGGACAGAGGTGAGATATCTTGTTTGGCTATCTAGCCTAGGGTTTGCTTCCAGAATGATTCTTTGTCAAGGTTAAGGTGCTCGGGCCTCGGCCTATGGTTGGGTGACAATAGTGATACTGTCTATGGTTAAATGAGAACATCGATCATATTCTAACACAAATTGATTGGTTTCTAAATATAATGAAGAAATTCGTACCTTTTGTGTATGTGGCACATCATGTAGATCAAAGAACTGTTGCATATAAAGT
Source organism: Picea engelmannii (assembly GCA_009831015.1). Taxonomy (NCBI): domain Eukaryota; kingdom Viridiplantae; phylum Streptophyta; class Pinopsida; order Pinales; family Pinaceae; genus Picea; species Picea engelmannii. The sequence continues at coordinate 852,237 of ML779484.1, read as the reverse complement.
ATCCATGTGATTGGATACTTGCCATAAAACTTCCTCATATTGATATTAGGATAGTGTTTGGTATTCAACCTATAGTTGTAGTTTCTCTAGTATTGATTCATATTCCTTGTTTCCTCATCATGAATTTCATGGGATACATTTTCACTTTCAGGTGGCCTCTCTATTAGGAATTTTTTCAATCCTTCTTAGCTTCAGTTGAATATTTTGTTACTGTCTTATTTTGTAAATCATTTATGTCCCTGCGCATTTATTCACCTTCATGAAGAGTCCAAGTAGGACTGTCTCGATGATTATTTGGCATAGAATTTCCCTTTTTTGGTGGTATGTTGGCCAAGTATCACTTTTAAACCTTGATTTCGAGATGGTTCTGCTAGATGATCTTTCTTATGTTATATCTCCAAAATTTGGGCCCTTCTGGGTCTAAACATTTCATTTTGTATTTCTATGATAAGTCTTCTCTGCAATTCCACAGGTCTGATCAAAATTGTATGTGCCAAGTGGAAGTTATGGTAACTTCCCCACACCTTGTTGATTTTTGTCCCTTCCAAGATAGAGTACATGTAAATCATGCCAAGAGCACAATATCTGATATTTGATTTTGAAACTTGCACCATAAGTACTATAGATTGTCCAATGTCCAATGCAAATAGTCTCACTTAATTTGGATGCTCACTGAGGACGATATCACTATTTTACCCGGAACACATGTTTGAAACTAGTTAATATGATTAGTCAGATACCCTATCTTACACAAGGTGTATCTACAAGCGTAAGATGACCCAGAAGCTGAATTTTTTACCAAATATACCTTGATAATTTCTCTTAATATGATCCAGGTTTTAGGGTCTAAAAATTCACAGAAACATTTTTATAGTGAAAACTTCGCGATGACTAAATTCAAAAGGATTCCAAAACCCTATCTTACACAGGATATATAACTGAAAGTATAAGGAATCAGGAGCTGAAATTTTAACCCCACATACCCTAATTCATATAATTAATATCCTCCAAGGGGTTACTTGTGAAACATCTTAGAAAAAAAATTATAGTCAAAATTCCAATGTGTCTCAGATGTAGCAACAAAACCCCAAGACCTTGAGCTCGAATACCAAATGTTAAGAACCAAATATCAAAATAGCATTAAAAAAATTAGAAGAAGTTTTCAACGCCTTTACAATGAGACAATTTCAAATAATAATCATCTTTGAGTGGGCAACCTCCTTATACACCACATAAATTTCCAAATACAAGATGATTCCAAATGAAAATGTCTCCTTGGTATATATAGGAGACTAGGAGGTATAATTACAACTAATGGCCCCAAGACAACATAAAGAAAATAACATTACTAATGTAAAATGCCCTAATTAAGGGGTAATGTTCCACTATTTAGGGCTTAACAACTAATCTTCACATAGGGGAGACATAGACATCCAATCCTTTAGTTTCCTTACAAATTCAGATCCAAAACCATGCAATTATTCATAAAGTTCTACAATCACTCAAATACAAGGAATTTTCAGTGGAACAAGCTTCATTACCATGAATTCATGACAAGTTACAACCATTCAATTAATTTACAAGCATGTTTATTTAAGAGAAATTACAAAAAACAATCATTCATTTCACTCTACACAGAGAGAATACAAATACTTATCTATTTTGTGAAGAGGTTAACCAACCAACTAACTATGGGTGTATTCCTCTCCACTCAACCATAAGATCTGCTTTCTTAGTAACTTCAAAAACAAACCACCCCCATGCCAGGCCATGATACCACCAGGGGATGTCTCTCACAATTGACCCAAACAGTGATTAAATTGATCAAGTCATTTACTCTCCTCCACTTCACTAGTAATAGTAAAAGTCTCCTCCTCTTCCTATTGAAATTAGGTCCTCTACAGGTTTTACCATATGCCTTTTGAGATGGAATTCCTTTTAGCCATCATTAATCCTACATCCCCTTATGTTCCAGTTAGGAAATCTTGGGGTATTTGTTGGAAAAATACTGAGAGGGGGGGTGAATCAGTATTTTGAGCTATTAACAATTTTTCACTTTTCTTTTACTGAAAAATATTAGTCTACTTTATAGAGATCAGTTATTGTATATTCTTATGAAAACAGTAGTGCATCCAGGGATTTCTTCATTCATCAGATGTCTTTTAAACAGTAATTGAACAAAATAAACTAACATAGATGAATATGACACATGAACACTGGTATTTAAGGTGGAAACACAATTAGGGAGAAAACCACCGCTGTTGTTGTCTCTGTCTTCAATGATTATTATTAAGAAAACATTCTACAACAATGTACTAGTGCAGACTCATACTAGTACGCAGGCTTCTACCTGCAGAAGGCTACAACCTTCTCTCGTTTA
>ML779484.1:837771-849004 GCA_009831015.1 Picea engelmannii | reverse complement strand
GCAATATCGCGTTTCGCGATTTCGGGGTTTTCATTGACGAGTGATTTGGACCTTTCAAAGTCCCGAACCCCGATATTCTGCTGATGTCACACGTGTTTTGACACGTGTTAAACACTGCCACGTGTCACTCTGATTCGTGACATGCCTGTGCCTGAACTGTTGAATCTTCCTGCCATGTGTCATTACTTGGTTGTGCCACGTGTCATCACCTGGTTGTGCCACCTGTCATCATGTGGTTGTGCCACCTGTCAGTCGGGATTTCGCATATCGCGAAATCGGGATTTTCGTTGCATTGTTTTCTTTGCATGTTGAAACCCCGATCCCCGAAACTCCGATGGCTTATCACCCTCGCTTCTTTTGCAGATCTGACGGCTGTCAGGTATCTGCTTCCAATCTGACGGCGCAGATCACTTCTTCTCCACGCCAACAACTGCACTTAACATCTGCGTAGGTTTCTCCCGATCCAGCAGCTGTCGGGATTTCCGAGTGAGATCCGACGGCTCTCGGTCTCTTTCCTGTGCTCCTTGCACGTAAAAAAGGTGCTATGCCTCCTGAGCTTATTCTTTTGTTTGTCTGTCATCCTGTAGGACAGGCCAACAATCCTTTGTACATACATGCCATCTTTATTGCTGTACTTTCCATCAATGACAAGTATATGCTACATGTTAATCATTTCCAACAGTATTCTCTATTCCATCCAGATCACTCTTCTCCTCGGCACACTTCCTAGGTCTCTTTTACTCAGATCTACACCTTGGAGGCTCTTCTACTCTTATCACGAGCATTTCCCTCTATTGCACATGTATTTCCTTTTGTACAAGCTCAGTTTCCTTCTCTATACCAAAACTTTGATCTCCCCCCCTTTTCCTAAACTCTCCCATTTTCTCTCTGCACTCGTGCCTTCTACTCTTGCACACATTCTTCATGAAGCTTCTAGACTTGTCCTCGCTCCTTTTTTCAGAAGGAACTTGTGGGGGTCAACCTGGACTATAGAAAATGGTACTCTACTATACCTTTGGATAACATTTTGTGTTTTCCTAGCCAATTCTTCCATGCTTCTATTCATTTGGGTGGTTGGTTTTTCAACTACCAACCCCCTACTCATTAACTGATTTTTTTCTTGAAATCGGGATAAAGGGAAATAACTTATTATTTCCAAATAATATATTTCAACAAGGAGGCTTGGGTCATATTATCATGATGAATCCCCTCTCAAGATTTCCTAACTCTTCCCTCTAGTGGTATCATGGCTAGTACTTAAAGCTTCACCCCATAGTCAGCTGGTTGGCATAATCAATAATATAATTTACATTTACAAACTTGGGGAAACATGGGTATTACAATCCCCTTTCCCTTAAAGGAACATCGTCCTCTATGCTATTTTCATCTCAACAACACCATCCATGATTCCATATTTCAACTAATTCTGCAATATTTTCCTGTTCTTTCTCATGCCTACAACAATTTCAAACAACAAGAATATTAATCCCAAATTTTATGCAAAAATGTTTTAATATTGTTCATAATTCAAGAGTAATTTTACATATCATCATAATAATTATCTATGCAATTCATGGATATGTATCCATATGACTCTCACATTTTCTTGGCTCAATGTCTTCCTTGAGATACACGTTGTTCACATGAACCCAATCCACATTTTACAGGAGTTACCAAAGTATTGTATTCCTTACAGTCACTCACCCTCTAGGCTTAGGCTCAGGAATCCCCTTCTCTACTATATAGTCCCTTGGGCAATCCATCTTGCTTGCCAAGGATTTCTTGCACAATAATATTTTCAGAGACTTCACGAAGTCTTACAATCGAGGTGTTTCTCCAACTTTCTCTTTCAAGGCATCCCTTTGTCTCATGTTACCAGAACACATCATTCTCTATGGTGATCATGGCATATCACAGGGTTCTCATATCACAATAGTATCCATTTCCATGCTTTCCCATATTAACAATAATCATCTGTCCCTTCAGGACATATCTTTCATCTCACATGTATCATATACACATAGTAAATTGTGAGATGCTTTCATTAATTCAATTAAAATTATTTTCAAATTTGTTACCCACAGATTTCAAATTTCACATTCCCATTTTCATATTTGTTCCATACATAAACCAAATTCATAAGCATAATATTTCCTTCTCATAATGGATTGGCTTAGTAGGCATTGGTCTTCTGTATGGGCTTGCAACATTTCCATATCCAAGACCCTTCTTCCTGCATTTTCATCTTCACACAGCCAAATAAATGGTTAGTTTTCATGCACATTCATTCTCATTGCACACTTGTAGTGGCTTCCAAACAACTTCATAATTGTACATACCAACAATTTAATAATTTATATATATTCAATGATATAAATAAATGAAATATCATTCCTTACATATGCATCATTTCAACAACCAAGCTATTCAAATGCAATCAAACTTATTATAAATTTAATCAATGTGCCAATGTCCATGGCCACACTCATGCACCCTTTGCATTGATTTCAGATTACCATACTTTTCATGTTAGTCACTCTTCCATGGTGTGTTGGAACTAATCCAACCTATCACCACATGGATTACCTATTCACATTCATTATTATAGTAGGACTGTTCTTCATCCTTTGAGTTGATTATAGCCTTGAATCAATGCACATGACTTTGCAAGTTTCACATGAATGCATTCAAACATTCTTTCTTCACTAGTAAATAGGGTTCCAACATTCATGGAAACCCATCTCTTCTCCTTACCATTTCACAACGGTGTTGGAATACTGGAAGGTCCTCCTTCCATGATGGGTAGTCCAATACCCACCTTCTTTTATACATCATGCATTTCCTCAATGCTTTTATCCCAATGTGTTGTTTATGAGAACTTTTGTTTTTAATCATTCATGATTCAGCTATGCATTTATGATACATTTATTCATGAATTTATCACAAGGATTCCAATCATCTTTGGTTGTTAGGGGTTCTTTTCTCTTAAAATACATATTAACTTTTCCTGAATCTTACCCTGCTTGGGTATTACTGACATACAATAGTCAATCAACAGTAGAATTTAATTATCAAAGTATAAATTATTTCAAGTGGGACCTTACCCAATCCATCTTCAATCCCATTCCAAAAAGCATGATAACTTTATACCTACTTGGATGCTAACAACCTTTTGAGTTTTTCCTCCTGAGTGATGCTTCAAGGAACTTCCAAAGTCCCTTCATCAATATTTCAACAACAACCTTCCTCTATATTTATCCTCTTCTTAAGTTTTGTCCATCATTGATATTTTCCTCCCCCAACAACTATAATTATTTTTCCTAGACATGGCATGCATCATCACATTCACAATTATATTAGTTGTCATGTTAAATAAAATTGCATGTACCTGTAGCATTTAAATCAACAAAATATTTTCAGATATGTCCTAACATATCTATATACACTCCATCACATTATACTCGATGTTTTTATGAGTGCAATCATAATGAAATTTTTAACTTCCTCTACATTCATTCATCTATCAACATTCTCATATTGGAATTCATCCACACACAACCAAACATTAGTTTTCTCATCTAAAAGAAACATAATAAGAAACAAGGAGTTAAGGGACTCTCCCTCTTCTACTTCCTTCTACACAACTTGGAATTTTCAGCCTAACTGAACTTTTCCCAAGGATTTTTGTCTTTACTTAATATGGCTAAGACAAGCCTATTCATTCTAACATATTTACCAATTTGTTTACCTTGGTTTTTATTGTTGTTCCTTTAAGTTCACAACTATGTCAAAAAATTCAGAGTTTTTGAGTGAGGTAAGTGTTCCTCCTTATCTCCTTATATGTTTCTGAAATCTATCCCTTTAGGATTTTCCTTCTCTATTCCTTGAGCAGTTTCAACTAAGTTTCATATTGACCTTTCCTGGATGTAACAGCATACTTATAGCAACAAGACTTTTCTCACAAATTATAAACTAGTGCATTCTGCACATTCATCAAAGAAAAATCAGGTTGGTCAACATTCATTTGCATATATTTTATTCATGCATGATATTTTAAAATTTAATCCATGATTCTTGCACAAATAGACTTTGCAGTCCATTGTCTAATTTTCATCAGTGTTTAAGGTTATAGATTTGTTCTCCTAGCATAGTTTCCACATAGTTCCCTCACCCAGAACTGTCTCAACATGGAACTTCCTCATTGCATTTCCATTACATATCTGAAATGACCGCAATCTTTGAGTCATCCTCAACTTCATAATTTCATAGTTCTACTCAATATCCATAAGGAAAATAAGCATGCATTCTTATGGTGCATTCCAAATACACATTCAAACATGTATCTTTATGTTAGAAGCTTTGTTTCAAACTATTCTTTCCCGTAGTTAACCACATGACTCAACATACCGTGTGTCCACCATAGGCACTCTCTACAATTTCATATACATATTTATTTAGAATTACTTAACTCATTATTGATCACAATCACTTACATGCATTTTTCAAAGGCATATTCATTTTTCCTTTTTTATGCATAACACCAGAGAATCCTTGCTCATTCTCTCTTTCAACAATTTATCCCAGCTCTTTCTGAGGAATGAAGTACATTGTAACATACCCAGCCACCCATAGGCCTGGGTACGCTACCTTCAAGTCCTCCCTTAGACTACTTTATCTTACCAATACCTTTTTTATTTAAAAAGGACACATAAGATAAAAGATTTAACGACATGCACAACAATATCCAACAAGCATGCATAATCTAAGATTTAGTTAAATGATAATTAAAATACACAGTGGAATACATTCATACACAGATAATAATATCACAACAGATAGAACTTATATTTATAAAAAGGCGACACCAACTAGATACAGACCAGGGACGTTCCACCCAACTGTAGACACCACTCCTCCAAATATCAACAACAGTGTCACCCCTGAGCTAGGGCTGTGAATCCACAAGGATGGTTCCAGAGTGTAATTGGGTTCCCAAACCATTCAACTCTCAAGCTCTCACAGGTTTCCCAACACCCACAATAATCCAAGTACCCAACAATCTTCCACCCAGCCTGTACCACCCAAGAGAATGGACCTCCACCCTTCTCTTCCATGCAGTCCCTCGGGGAGTCCTTCTCCTTTTTCCAGGGCCTCCAGCACAATTGGTCCATAATCTCAATGTCATAACTCTCAGGACTCACATTTGTGAGAAAAACAAGGCACGGGCCAACGCATCTCAGACATATAGGCCCCAGGTCATGGCTGGATTGCACCAACAACCATTATAGTTGATGATCCCATGGCTAATTATCAGCAGTTCCTTTCCCTTTACCAAGCCAAGACGTAGTTGAGGATGGATCAATGGATGGTAAGTGAGTGCATGAAAGGGTGTGAGGGGAAAGAATGGTATGACTGCAGGAGTGAAGGAGAAAACGAGCCAACGGCCAACCCCACAATCAGACCAAGGATGGGTTTAAGTATTTTTGTGGGGAATCAAGAACCTCCTGGCATTCCCCAAGAAGCTCATGTAACTAATCCCCTTCCTTAGACAAAAGGGTAATTAAAAGACGAATAAACATTTATCCCCTCAAGCCCCCTCTCTTGTGGAATCATAGCCCCCTATAACTCTAGTCCTTGTCTATCTAACAGCCAACGATGTGTTTATATTAATAATGATCAAAACATTACATTTCTTGGGAACACTGGCCTTTTTATAATTGTTTGGGAACCCTAGCCTCTCAGCATTGTAACGATACATTATTTAAAATGGGGGTTCAAAACCTGGGGTGTTACATCCCTCCCCCCTTATTTTGGCACTATCCTTAGTGCATATACAAAATAGAGATCAAAATCTCAAATTTATTCAAAAAGATGCGCGTACTCTACCCCCATGGAATCTTCATGCTCCCAGGTAGCATCTTCAGGACCGTAGCAAGTCCACTAAAATTTTACCAGCTCTATAACTCGATTCTGGAGGATTTTTACTTTTTTGTCCAATACCGACACTGGTTGAACCTGAAAATCTCCCTCTGTCTCTACATGAATCAGATGCTAATCAATAACATGGTTAGGATCATGTACATATTTCTTTAGTAAACAGACATGAAATACATTATGCACATTCATGGAAGAAGGCAATGCAAGCATGTATGCAATTGGCCCTATTCTGTCCAATATTTCAAATGGACCATAGAATCTAGCTGTCGGCTTTGTACAACTACCCAATTTCAAAGAGATTTTCTTGGGCTTCTTTCTAAAGTACATGCTCTCGTACTTTAAATTATCTAGCTATCCTGTTCTTGTCTGCATAAACATTTTGTCTATCCTGAGTTGCCTTTAAATTTTTCTTGATCTTGACCACCTGGTCTTCCATGTCCTTGAGAAACTCCGGCCCAAGTACCACTCTATATGTTGGGTTGTCCCAGCTTACTGTAGTATCGCATTTCCTACCATACAAGGCTTTAAATGGGCTCATTCTTAATGAATATTGATACCCATTATTATATGTAAACTCAACCAAGTGTAAGTAATCTTCCCACTTAGATGGATTATCCATCACATACATTCTTAGCATGTCTTAAATTATTTGACTGACCCTCTCTGTTTTCCCATCTGTCTGGGGATGATACGCGGTGCTAAATTTTAGATTTGTGCCAAATCCTTTAAAAAATCCCCTCCAAAAATTGGAGGTAAACTTTGTATCTCTGTCCGAGACAATTGTCCTAGGTATCCCATGCAACCTATAAATTCCCTTCATGAAAATTTCTACAATATTAGTCATTGTATTCGTTGTCTTCACAAGAACAAAATGAGCAGCCTTTGTTAATTTGTCAACCACTACCATGATTGAATCATGTTTCTTATTCATTCTGGGTAATCCTATGATGAAATCCATGGTGATCACTTCCCATTTCTTCTCTGGAATTGGCAATGGTTGTAGCAAATCCGTTGGGTGCCTATGGTCAGACTTCACCTTTTGAAATTCCATACATCGAGTGAATTGGCAACATCCTTCTTCATTCATGGCCAAAATAATTGGCTTCTTACTATTGTGATTTTTTTCTGGTAAACAGGATGTCCAGCATAAGGAACATCATGCATTTTCTTCAGTACCAAATTCCTCAGTTCTCCGGAACTAGGAACATAGATTATTTTTTTATGCATGAGTAATATGTCTTCCTTTATCTCATACTCCATTATTTTCTATTGTACATCTCCTTGTTGTAAGTTTTCCTTTACCTGTAGGTAATGTTGATCTGTAACAAGATCATCTAAAATTATGCTCTTCAAGTTTGACTGATGCACACTAACAGGAGTAGCATGCATGAGATTCACTCTTCTACTAAGTGCATCGACAACTTTATTCTCCTTTCCTTTGATATGCTTGATATTGAAGTCATATTCACTTAAAAATTCCAGCCATCTTGTTTGCCTGACATTCAAGGTTGGTTGTTCAAAAAGATACTTCAGGCCAATGTGGTCAATCCTTAATTCAAATTTCTTCCCCATGAGGTAATGCCTCCACATCCTCAAGGCGTGGACAATGGCAGCAAGTTCCAAGTCATGAGTGGTATAGTTCCTCTCATTTTCCTTAAGATTTTTGGACTCATATCCAATGATATGTCCATTTTGTGTGAGGATTTCCCCAAGTCCTTCATTACATGTGTCTGTACATACCACAAAACTTTCTTTTGGGTCAGCAATCTTTAACACAGGTGCACTAGTAAGTAATTCCTTCAACAGATTAAAATTCTTTTCACACTTGAGTGTCCATTCAAATTTAGTTCCCTTCTTTTGCAAAGAAGTGATGGGATGAGAAATCTTATATAACCCTACTATGAACCTTCTGTAGTAGCTATCTAATCCCATAAAATATCTGACGTCTAACACATTTCTGGGTGTTGGCCATCCTCTAATGGCTTCGATATTCTCTGGATCTACTGTTATGCCCTGCTCTGAAATAATATTTCCAAAGTAATGGATCTATTTTTGATAAAAAGAACACTTAATCAACTTGGAATACAACTGATGTTCTCTCAGTACTTGCAACACCAGTCTTAAGTGATGTTACTGCTCCTCTTCAGACTTAGAATAGATAAGTATGTCATCTAGGAATACTATGCCAAACTTATACAAATAATTTATGAATATGTCATTCATTAAGCACATGAAGACAGATGGTGCATTGGTCAGTCCAAATGGCACCACTACAGATTCATAATGCCCATACCTAGTCCTAAAGGTTGTCTTATGAATGTCTTCTTCCTTGATTCTTACTCAATGGTATCAAGCCCTCAAGTTAATCTTTATAGTGTAATTGTTCATCAATTCGAGGTAGAGGATAATTGTTCTTTATAGTGTACTTGTTCATCTGTCGGAAGTCAATACACAGCCTCAAGGTTCCATTCTTACTTTTGACAAAATGTACTTGTGCTCCCTAAGGTGAAACACTTGGACGTATGTACCCTTTCTTCATCAATTCCTCCAACTGCATTTGTAATTCTTTTAACTCCAGTGTGCTCATTTTGTAAGGTGTTTTTGACACCAGGGCAGCTCCTAGCACTAAATCAATTGAGAAATCTATCTCCCTTCTTGGTGGAAATCCGGGTATTTCTTGGAATACATCTTCAAATTCTTGTAGCACTGATAAATATTCAAGGCTTGGATCCTTTGTATTATTTGGCTTTTCCACATGCGCTGCATATAGTTGAAATCCTTTCCTAAAACATCTTTTCAGCTGTAAGGTTGAAATCTCCCTTATCGAGATGGGTCTTGGAACTCCTTTCACAGTGTTATGTTCTCCATTTCCATCAAGACATGTAAATGTCTTGTTATGACAATCTAGGATAGCATGATGCTTGTCCAACCAATCCATTCAAATCAGAATATCATAAGACCCCAATGGTATGATATTTAAATCAATACTAGTATTCACACCATTAAGTCTTATGGAACAACTTCTAACCATATCATGGATTCTTCTTTTGGTTCCAGTGGCTAATTGAACCAAACTTTCTTTTCTAAGTTTACTTTTCTCCAAATGTATTCCATCCACTATCTTAGGATCAATGTAGCAATGAATTTCTCCTGAATCAATCAAAGTAGAAACAGATTGATTTATGATCTTACCTTCCACCTCGATCATATTGGACCGGTACTTCGCTTGTCGATCACTTAAAGCTGCATATATTCTTCCCATAGCTTCGACTATTGTAGCTTCTTGGATGTTGTGCACAGTATTCACTCTGTCCTTTCTGTGTGGGAAATCCTTGTACAGGTGATCTTCCTTCCATCCCCAACATTGGATTGGTGGTCTTCCCCTTTTTCCCAAGGAATCTTCTTTCTTGAAATCCCTCTTAGCATATTGATCTTGACGATTTCTATTAGGCTCATTCCTATTGAAGGGAGGTTTGAATCCTTTCCTCCTCTGATCAGACTTCTCATTATTCTTGTCCTTCCAATATTTCTTGATCTAAAAATGAAGAAGACTTGAAATCTTGAAATTATTGCAAGTAAATGTTATGTGTTAAAAGAAAATGGATCAACTTTGCAACACATAAATTAAAGGATTACTCATGTAAGATACACATAGACAACAGCATAATCAATGAACATAAGCACATAAACAAAGCAATTGATAAAGGAGTTCACTCCTCTCTTGGGATACATCTCCTGGTCCAACTTCCAATGGGTCATTTATTATTAATTTCTCAAAGTGCTCAAAATAATTCCTTACAATGCTCAGACTGACCAACAGAATGCTCCAATGGCTTCAGAGTGTCCAAAAACCCCTAGCTGGGCTTTTTCGGCACCTCAATCGGTCGAAAAACGAAGAAGTTAGGCCTCCTGGAAGTCCCCCCTTCAAGCTTGTTGTCTCTGCATCTACAAAACTCACCCTTGTCCAATGAACCTGGCACACACGCAATATATAGCATAAAAACCCAGCACCGGGCGCAACCGCGCCAATGATGCAAACTATAGGACGGTTATGGGCGCGCCAGCCCCTAACCTCCTAACACCTGGGCACGTGGAGGTCATATGACCTTGCGCATTGGCAAAAGGGATAAACTGTAACCGTTTGAAACCACCCACACACCTTTCCGTATAACCAATGGTCATATAACAAATATAATAGAACCAGGGCTTAACGCAAATTCACGCCATTCCACGGAGGTCGGGGCTGGATCCGTTACAACCAACTCCCGCATGGTATATACATATGGTTACATGTGATAAGTGATATGACCGCGGGTCGGGGCTAAGCCCCGACCCGACCCCCCGCCGTTTAACACAAAATGTAAATTCAAATACAATCAAACTTATATACATATTAAGTCACAACCAATGGTCCGTTGGTCGGACGGTCATTGCGAAGGCGTTATGTGGATGGGAGGTCCGGGGGTCGAACCCCACGGACTCCAATAATTTTACATAACAACCAAAAGCCAATAAAGGGGTGCCACGTGGCAGCCCATGATTGGGCCACATGGCACCTTACCATTGATCAAGAATATGCCACGTGTCGAGATATCATTTTCCCTCAACAGCCAACCAAACTCTGCCATGTCATCACATGCCATGTCATAGTACGGTCGTACGGCCCTGCCACGTCGGCCTATACGGACTGTACAGTTAGTGTCCTTTTTTTTTCCTGTTTGACTTTATGAACAGATTGCAATATCTCTCACTCCCGACGTCCGTTTGAGATTAAATGATTTGCGTTGGGTTCGCAACGATGAGGCCTACGCTCTCATCCAGTTTGAATCGATTCCGAGCACTTTGAATTTTTGAGCAAAATTTGATACCTTGATCACACCTCCCCATTGGGAAGCTTTTGGACCTCCAAAAGACTATTGTCAGTCTATGTGAAGATGAGGGTATAGTTCCCTCACCCTTCCAACCTCAATCCACTTGGCTTTGCTTGGATTCGTCCCTTTAAGACCAACTCGAAGATACTCCACATTTCCTCGTTTTGAAGCTCGCATTCTCCTGTCAAGGATGGTGTCTTCCTGCAGTTCTGTAAGATACTCTAGAGAAAAATCATCTATGGAAGGAATCTAAACATGCTCTCCTTGATCATCAATCAATATAGGCTCATACAATTTCAAATTCTCAACATTAACAACTGCATACATCTGCATATAAGGAGGCAAATCTAAACGAAAAGCATTGTTACCAATCTTGTCGATAATCTTGAAAGGACCATATCGAATCGGTTTCAACTTTTTACCTT